>CAUYQU010052427.1:0-48064 GCA_963574635.1 Cheracebus regulus
ACAAACAAGTACTCAGAGATTACATCACCACCAGGCCTGCTTTGCAAGAGCTTCTGAAAGAAGCACTACACATGGACGGGAACAACCAGTATCAGCCATTCCAAAAACATACCAAAAGGTAAAGAGCATCACCATAATGAAGAATCTACATCAACTCATGGACAAAACAGCCAGTTAGCATTACCAGAAGCTCTGATTTTCGTCTCTGATAAAACAGACTTTAAAACAACAAAGAACACAAGAAACAAAGAGGGACATTACATGGTGGTGAAGGGATCAATGCAACAAGAAGAGCTAGCGATCCTAGATATATGCGCACCCATTGCAGGAGCACCCAGATACATAGGGCAAGTTCTTGGTGACTTACAAAGAGACTTGGACTCCCACACAATAATGGTGGGAGACTTTGACACTACACTGTCAATATTGCATAGATCAATGAGATGGAAGATGGACGAGGATATCCGGGACTTGGACTCAGACCTGGAACAACTAGACTTGACAGATGTTTGCAGAACTCTCCTCCCACAAATCCACGGGACATACATTTTTCTCGGTATCACATTATACCTATTTTGAAAGTGACCACATGACTGGAAGTAAATCACTCCCCAGCAATTGCATAGCATTTCACAGGTTTAAATAAAATATTGGTTGGCTGCTTATTTGTTGTTTTCATCCCCTATTCCTTCCTGTCTCCATTGTTGAACACAATTGTTGGCATAAAATAGGTTTTTAATACCCATTCTTAGACTGCATTCTAGCCTGGGCAATAAAACAGGAATTCCATTCTCTCTCCCTCTTTCTCTTCCTCTTTCTTTCTCTCTTTCATTCTTTTTTCTTTCTTTTGCTGTTTCTTTCTCCTTTTCTCTGTTTTTCTAAAATCTTTTCCTCTTTCTTTCTCTTTCATTCTTTTTTCTTTCTTTTGCTGTTTCTTTCTTTCTCCTTTTCTCTCTTTTTCTAAAATCTCTTCCTCTTTCTTTCTCTGTTTCATTCTTTTTGTTCTAAAAAAAAAAAAAAAGAAAATAACGATAAATTTCACATTGTCTAAAAATGTTGAGTTCCATTGCCATCTTCTTGAACTGGGTTTTGGGGTCACATATACACTTGATTTTCTCAGTCTACAAAATCAAATCCAAGATTAAACAATAAAAGCATTGGAAAAATCTTCCATTTCCAAAATTGTTTATAACAAAAACATAATCTCTTGAATTGTACTGTTTATTCAATTAAATTAAAAAATCAATCCTATATGAATAGATTGCAGTTTATCAAACACAACTGTAAACAGGCTAGATGTTTTCCAAGAATATACAACATGGGAGACAGACTTTAGATTAACATTATTTTCTCTGGATTTCCTAATTACTAATCATTTTTTTCTTTTTGAAACAGAGTCTTGCTCTGTTTGCTCATGCTGGAGTGCAATTGGGCCATCTTGGCTCATTGCTACCTCCACCTCCTGAGTTCAAGTGATTCTCCTCAGAATCTCCAAGTGGCTGAGATTACAGGTGTGCACCACAATGACCAGCAAATATTTGTATTTTTAGTTGAGATGAGGTTTCGCCATGTTTGCCAGGCTGGTCTAGAACTCCTGACCAGAAGTGATCCGCTCACCTCGGTCTGCCAGAGTGCTTGGATTACAGGCATGAGCCACCATGCCCAGCCTAAAACATTTGATTCTAATTAGATCATGTGTAAGGGAAAACAATAATTTTATTCAAAGACAATGGGCCCTTTTTTGGTATGTTTATTTCTGTAAATGGACAACCTAGACAATGACCTTATATCAATGTAAGTATATTTTACAATATGAGTGGAAATTTCACAGTAAATAAAGATATTAAGGCTGCATATAATCCATTAAGCTTACTAATATTTATGTTTTCAGCTATGACATTTGTCATAAAAATATTTTGTTTGTTGTTAATACATAATGAGATTTTAATTCTTAATGTGTCCTCTAGAAATCACCAGATAGGGATCAAGAGCACATAGCAAGTGCCTAGCATGTAATAGGGATTAAGTAAATGTCAAAAACAAAGAACAAAAAAACCCAACAACTCCACGAATCTGGACCAATTAAATGCAAGCATACATGAGTATCATCAAAGATAAGTTTAGAAGTAATAGCTCATATACATCTATGAAAACATTATCTCTTGGCCATTGCTATGTCAGATATTAGTCTTGATGGACACTTAGAGAAAAATTTGAAGATATATTAGCTACAGCTGAGTTATTATATAAATTACTGTGAAACTTTTCTACTCCTGATTTTAACACTAACTTTGATAAAATCAAATCTGTTTTCAAATAAGAATAGAATAACTGGCACACTGTTTAGTTGATAAATTTTGTGAATTATTACAAAAAGAAATATGCTCTAATGTGTAAATCAAAAGACCTATTAAATTGATTGATTACTTATTCATTCATTTATTCAGCAAATATTTAAAAAATGTGCTTATGTCATGGATAAATAAGATATAATTTGTCTTAAAAGAGCATAACATCAGCTGAGTATTACACAAATAACTGCAGTGAATATGATCAACACCTAAATGGAGGAAGGAAGAATAGAGTGAATCATTCTTACTTAGGACCATGGGAAATCTTACACATAAAAACTTC
Source organism: Cheracebus regulus (assembly GCA_963574635.1). NCBI lineage: Eukaryota > Metazoa > Chordata > Mammalia > Primates > Pitheciidae > Cheracebus > Cheracebus regulus. The sequence goes on from CAUYQU010052427.1 coordinate 2,635, forward strand.
CTAGCAGGATCTTAAAGGGAGAGAAATTTTCTAGGAATTATGGTGGCAAAAAGAAGACAGAGAACATTCCGGAAAGTATCTTGAAGAAATATGGCATACTTGGAGTACTACAACTTTTTCACTCTTCAAATGATCAAATGGAGGGGAGGAGCAGAGTGAGAAATAGGCATGGGTCAAATCACAGAGAGCCTTGATGATACGCCGTGTGTGTATGTGCATACACTTAAACCTTCTCAGACTTCAAAAAGCTACCTCTCAAATATTTATTCCTAGGTCTGGACACTTTCTTGATGTTCAGACATATTTCCAACTACTTTCTGAGCATTTCATATTGGTACTCCACCTGTGTTTTAAAAACAGTGTGTTCTAATTGGAACTCATTCTCTGTCACTCTCTCTTCCTCTCCCAGACTCTTTCAAACCAAAGCCATTACCCACAACTGTAGTGACAAACTTGAATGAATAAGGACCTTATCCCAAACATTTTCATAAATGTTTATGATTGTATTAGAAACACATTTTTAAAATAAGTTGAAACTTTTGCAACTGCACTTTCCAACATTGTTTTGACACAAAGCTGGGTTGAAAATTTGTGGGAAATAAATAGTACAGAGACTGTGGTGATCAAAGAATGGATGAGGTACGCATTTTCCACAAAAAAAAAAAAGAGAGAGAGAGATATTCTAGGTAAAAAGGTTTAATTTCAGCTAAGAGAAGCTGGTTATGAAATTAATAAAGAACCCTGAATAGACAGTCACCAATCTACATTTCCATATATTTGAATGTTTCTCCTTCCTCTACCACATGAACAAGCTATTCGAGCAAAAACAAAACTGGGCAAGAGAGAGAGGGCAGAGAAAGTCAGAAATGCTTGGGAAAGAAGTACAAAATAGTTTGATTTACAATGTACTTTGGGCAATTTCAGTTATCTTTGGAACATAAATTATGAACAAGAGAATGTTGGAATTCTGTTTGTATTGGATGTCATCACTGTGATACTAACACTAATTCTCCACAACAAAAATTTATTTCTGAGCTAAATAAATATTTGTCAATAGGTATATTATAGAGAAAAAAATATCAGACTAATTTCTGATAATTCATGTTGAGAATAAAATAAATGAACTATGTCTTGTGTGATAGTCATGCATTTTCATTTTCACTTTCAGGGTGTAGCACTGTAAACGTTTGTTGGAAATAACACTATCAGGAAATCTGATTATTCTGGAATATATTTGAAGACAGTTGAGCCAAAATACATCTAAAACAGTTTAAGGTGAAAAAATTGCAGCAATACATCTCAAAATGTGATTTTTAGTTGTGTAGGCTCTATTTTCTTACAGTTAAATGTGTGTGTAGAAAAGAAATAACCTAAATGTCGTCAAAGTTTTGAATATTTGCTTCACTCTTAAAATGCTTAATACTAGTTGGTATACTTGTTTATTTAATAAGCTTTCATTAAAATGTTCTGCATGTAACAGATAAATAATGTCACAAAACAATAATTTTATAAAGCAAGCAAGAAAGCTTTCAATTTTCAGTCTACCTGTAGGTTTTATCGTGAAGTCAAAATATTATTTCTTTTGTGTAAATTATGAGCATAGATCTTCCTAATTATTAGTGTACTGTCTAACAAGAGGTAAGTTAGCATCAGTGTTGCTATTCTGATAAATATTTCTCATTCACATGAAATTTAATTTGGCTCTAGTAATAAATCTTTATTTTGATTGTGCTTAGTCTTGGTTCCCAGACTTTATTAAATAAATGATGCATATAATTTACTTATTTTTCCATTAAATCATTACTCTCTAGGTCATGAAGGTTATAGTCATGAAATTCTACAATAATGTTATCTTTATAAGATTTGTTTCCATCATTTCACATAAATTATATCTGTTTAGACTGTCTATTACTAGGTGAAGAATTCCTTTTGTTCAATTCTGCTTTTACTTTTTATATCTAATGATTAATGTGTCTTAAATGATATATATATTTATTTGGTGTTTTATGATTTTTATTATTTTTTAGTTATGTTCTTTCAAGATAATTAGATTTTACAATTTTTACTTTAATACTATTGATCTTGTATTGCTATCTTAGTAAATACATGGGATGGGTACATTTAAATATTTTGCTAAAAAGCAGCAGTTTTAGTCTCAATGTATTTGAAAAACTCATAATTACTTCTTAAATATATATATCAAAATATACATATTAAAATGAATGTTATATATATATTTTACACATATTAGTGTTTAATCTTCAAAAATGAGCTTATGAAATACAGAACGATACTGTCATAAGCCAGATTTTTACCTAGAAGTAAAAGAATCTCTATAGATTGAAAGGAGTGCTTCAAACAGAGTAAGAGAAATACGCTATGAGAAAACACATGCCAGAGTTTCTACCCAGGCAGCCGGCAGATGATTGGGGTGGCTTCCCCGAAGAGACAGCACACAGCTGAATTTCAGGGATTAATAGCAGCTAACTAGGAGCAAATGAAATGAAAGATCATTCCCTATTAAGTGAACTGTATATGTAAACTCACAAAAATAAACTCACAAAAAAATAAGGCAGATTATGGCATTCAAGAATTGCTAAGGCAGTTCTTGTAGACATAAAGCATAGAGAGTGTAGTTAGCAACAGTAAGAGGTTAGAATGAACAAGCCATTTTGGTGCTTATATCACAAAAGCTGTATCTCAGCATATTCCTGTGATGAGGGAGTTGCTCAAAAAGTTCCCTGTTTTCTACATAGCCATATTCTATGTCCCACATCCCTGCACTCTATCCAAAGTTGAAAAGTGTAGGCAGAGCATCTGAAAAAAGCCAGGCAGGCAACTTGTAGAATTGATAACCTTTTGGGTTTTATCATCTAGCCATTCTAGATATCTAGAAAATTAACATGCCTTACTTCCCTTTATCAAATTTTTAGTCAGCACTTATGACTGTGTAGATTTGTGGAAGAATCTTGAATGTATTGGCCATGGACAGAAATTCTGGGTCTGAAAATAAAAAGCACAGAAAAAAATAATGCAAATATGCATATAATGGGGATACTATTTTGTCAAGGTCAAAAAAATTGCATTTAATAAGACAAAAGAAATGTTGCCCATCATCAAATAGTTCTTAACAACTGGAAATACAATTTATCTTACATGACTGAGATATTTATGAACTCTTGACAGCTAATTAGAATTTTTAAAATGTTATCATGGATAGATGGACTGATAGGTAATATTTATAAGTGGGTCCATTTATAAAACTCTTTTAAATTTCAATAGTCAATCCATATTTTATCAGTTTAATTAGTTTGGACTAATTAGTTAATTAGTATAGAATTACTAGGTAGATTTCAAAAAACACTGATATATATTTTATTCAAGAATTAATCTGCCTGACATTTTGTTGTATAATTACTTTTCTAAAGCACACACAAATAATGAAAATACTCTAGGGGAGACTGGCATTTATTATGTAACTACTAAATGATTAATTACCGTTAATTAATTTTCAAAATGACTGTAAAAGATTTTTATAATCTATCAAGAAAGAAATCAAGACCTGGAAAAATTAACAATTAATTCAATAGCAAACATTAGAGCCTGTGTTTCTATACTGGTCTAATTTAAAGCCAATATTTTCCATATATCACTCTATAGAGTATTTCACTTATAAAATGGACATTTGTGCCATTAAAAAGAATTACTTTTTAAACATCATACATTCTCAGCTTTCTTTGAAATTCACACCTACTTATCTGTAACACAGAGCCGAACACTCTTGCCTTCTACCAAACCGTAGTGCTATACTGATTTCATAACAGGTCATAGTAATATGTGTTAGATTCTGAGGATAATAATTTATAATTATACTCATTTCATCTTAAATATGTTAAAAGTAATTATATAGCTGATTTTAAGTCAATTGTGCTCAACTCTGACTATGCATTATACTACTAGTGGTAACTTTAAAGAAATATATACTTGCCCAGGGCCCATGATACAGCATTTTTATCAGAAATGATGAAGAAGGAAAAAGGCATTAGGATTTCATAAAGTTGTCTAGGTGATTTGATTGATCAACTAGAATTGAGAAGCAGTACTTTTAAATTTGAGCCTTTTATTCAATATAATACTGGAAGTTTTGGCCAAAGCAGTTAGGTAAAAAGAAGAAATAAAGGATATTCAATTGGAAAGGAAGAAGTCAAATTAGCCTTGTATACAAGGTCTTATATGTGGAAAAAACTAAAGACTCCACCAAAAAAACTGTTAGAACTGATAAATGAATTCAGTAAAGCTGCAGGATACAAAAACCAACATACAAAATCAGTAACATTTCTGTATGCCAACAGTAAACATCCTGAAAACAAAATCAAGAAAGCAATCTCATTTACAATAGCTACAGAGACTATAAAATACCCAGGAATTTATTTAGTCAAAGATATGGAATACCTACACAAGGAAAACTACAAAACAACTGATGAAAGGAATTGAAGAAGATACAATAAATGGGAAAATATTCCATGATCATACATTAGAAGAATTAATATTGTTAACATGACAATACTACCCAAAACATTTTATGGAGTCAATGCATTCCCTATCAAAATAGCAATAACGTTCTTCACAGAAATCAAGAAAAAATATCCCTCACTTTGGGAGGCTGAGGCAGGCTGATCACAAGGTCAAGAGTTTGAGACCAGACTAGCTGACATAGTGAAACCCCATCTCTACTTAAAATACAAAAATTAGCTGGGTGTTGTGGCATGCACTTGTAGTCCCAGCTACTCAAGAGGCTGAGGCAGGAGAATTGCTTGAAGTGGGAGGTGAAGGCTGCAGTGAGCCAATATGTCACTGCACTCCGGCCTTAGTGACAGAACAAGACTCCATTAAAAAAAAAATCCTAAAATGTACATGGAACTCAAAATATCCCAGATAGCCAAAGATATCCTGAGCAAAAAGAACAAAACCAGAGGCAGCACACTTCAAATATAAAACTACAGTAATCAAATTAGCATGGAAATGACATAAAAGTGGACGCATAAACCAATGGAACAAGTAGAGAACGCAAACATAAGTCTGTACATTTACAGCCAACTAATTTTAAACAAAGGCACCAAAAAGCATACAATAAGGAAAGAACAGCTTCTTCCATAATGGTGCTGGGAGGGCTATATACGCAGAAGAATAAAACTAGATCTTCATCTTTCACCATTTACAAAACCCAATCAAAATAGATTAAAGATTGTAATCCAAGCCCCAAAACTATGAAACTGCTAGAAGGAAAAATTGAAAGAACATCCTAGGACATTGGGTCTGGGCAAAGAATTTTTGTGTAAGATCTCAAAAGGACAGACAACAAAACCAAAATTGGAAAAATAGGCTTACACCAAGCAAAAAGCTCTGCACAGCAAAGGAAACAACAGAATGAAGAAACACCCCACAGAATTAAAGAAAATATTTGCCAACTATCCATTTGACAAAGGATTTATAACAATATATAAGATTCTCAAATAACTCAATAACAAAATCCCAGCAACTCAATTTAAAAAATTGATCTGAATAGACATTTCTCAAAAGAAGACATGCAAATGGCAAACAGCTATGTGAAAAAGACTCAACATCAATAATCATCAGGGAATTGCAATTAAAATCACAATGTGCTATCATCTTAACTCAGTTACAATGACTATCATCAAAAAGACAAAAAAAATAGCAAGTGCTGATGAAGTTATGAAGAAATGGGAACTCTTTTATACACTTTAGTTGGGAATGTAAATTAGTAAAACCATTTTGGGAAATGGTATGAAGTTTCCTCAAAAAGCTAAAAATAGAATTACCATGTTTTTCAGCAATTCCACTATTAGGTATAAATCCAAAGGAAAGGAAGTTAATATTATCAGAGAGATATCTTCACTCCCATGTTAACTGGAGCACTAATCACAACGGTCAAGAGATGGAATAAACATGAGTACCCATCCATGGATAAATGGATGAAGAAAATATGGTACATGTACACAATGAAGCACTATTCTGCCATGAATAAAAAAAATAATGAAATTCTGTCATTGTCAGCAACTTCACTTATCATAATGACAGAACTGGAGGTCATTATGATAAGTGAAGTAAGCCAATCACAGATGTCCAAGTATCACTTTGTTGTTCACATGTGGGAGCTAAAAAAGTGGATCTCATGAAGATAGAGATTAGATTGGTCAAAAGTAGATTAGTTCCCAGAGGTGGAGAAGGGTAGGGAGGAGTGAGAAATAAAATGAAGTTGATTAATTTGCACAAATACACACTTAGGTAGAATAAAGAAGACATGGTGTTTGATAATACCAGTAGGGTGACCATAGTTAACATTAATCTTTATTGTACATTTCAACATAGCTAGAAGAGAGCAATTTGAATATTCCTAGCATAAAGAAAAATGTTTAAAGTTATGAGCAGCTCAATTACCCTAATTTGATTATATAAATTTGTCAAACTATATGAGCCCACAATGTGTGTACATCTTTTATATATCAAAAAAGAAATAAAAACTTTAAAATCTCAATATAAAAAAATTGAGTCTGAGTGATATTGTCCAAAATCTAACATGAGAGAATAACATAACAAACTGATACATTTTGGGGGTTTTCTTAGCTTACTGTGCTGTGCAACGGGAAACCTGATGCAGTTGTCACTTGTTATAATCTATTGAGTGAATAGATTCCCCTGTAGGGGATGATGTTTCAAACTGTGTTGCTAATCCATCCAGTGCATGACTTTTAAAATGACATATGGCATTTTGCCATTTTAAAGCTGCTTAAGTAACAGACAATTCTTTCCATTAATACAATACGGACAAAAATGTTGATTTTTTAAATTATAGGTACACATAGTTAAATTACCTCTTTCTAGCTTTTGCTTTTATAGGTGTATAATATGTACTTGATATAATACAAAAATATTTATTATATTACTTGTTATATCAAAAACATTGATTTTAATGGACAAGTGATTGATTTTCCAAAATTCATATGTACTTATAAACACAGATTTAAATTAATGATACATGAAGAGCAATCTAATTTTCTCCCTGAATAAAAATAACATTGTTTAAGTGTAAATACATAAATAATGTAGTAAAAACAAATGAAAATGAAGTAGAAAACATATGGTAAGATCAGGCATAGTAAATATAGCTATGCGATGTTTAAAATAGGATTGTTAGGGAGGGAGGCAGAAATACTGAAGTTTTAATAGCTTGCGCACTTTCCACTAATGTAGATGAAACATATATAAAATTCACATGATAAACCATTTTTCCTTATTTATGCACTTTTTGAAATGTTTAAATATAATTCAACCAAACTCTTATGACATATTGTATAATTTCTATGTAGTATACTGTTAATAATATCTCCACATTCATTAGGAAAAGGAATTTATAACTCATATGTTTCATAACTTCTCCTCTTATAATGGAACAGATTACATATTCAGTATCTTTTATTACTTCAATATGTATAAAATCCAATATTCACATTACTACTTCTAAATGAGTTAGTTTTTTTAAAATAATATAAGGATTAAATACTATATATTACTTTAGTATTACACATATTATTAACATATATAAACATATTACTTTTGGGGTGCATTTCCTACATATTGATTGCTGTTCACTGTAATTGCTCTGTTCTTTTCATGTTCATGAATCTTAGAAATTAGAGCTTGGGAAAAAGTAATATTTGCCACAAACAACCATACTATTTTCTTTATAAAAATGGTGATACCTTAGAGGCATCAACTACATAGTCTATAAGAAATTGACATTAAATATATGACGAAGGAAACATACTGTAAGAAATTTATAGGAATAATTACCAGTTACAAATTAATAACATAAAAAACTCACCAAACACTAACTTTACATGGTCGTTTATCCATCTACATATAGAATAAAGACATTTATGTCCTGTAAACATAAAGCAACATTATGAAATAATGCATTATTTAGGACATACTTTGTAAGAAGAATGGTCCTAGGAAATTTAACATTTGAAGTTACCTAAACAGTGTTATTACATGTTCTTTTTCATTTTGTATTTACTTGGCAATTGCTTTAAAATATTTTGATATGTTCAATCTATTAACATATTTCAACTTGAAGAGTTTTTAATTATAAAATTTCTCTTTGACTATTATTTTTCTTTATCATACACTGTTCTTTTAAATCTTACAAAGTACTCCAAATAATATATTTTTTAAAATTTATGAGATCAATTCCAAATCTACATTTAAAGTCTCTTTTTTTCTTTGTAAGCCTACATATATATTCACACAAAAACAAAATTAAATACACATGACAAAATTAAATACAGTCTTTAAGAGTATACTCTTTGCATTTGACAAGAAAGTGTTTTTATTGTTTCTGTGTATGTTTAATTGAAGAAAAATGAGAATTTTAAAGACAGCATCAAGACAGACTAAATGTGTATTTATTGTTCTTTTGTATTTTAGATTTAAATTTAATGTAACTTAAAAATTAAACCAATCACATTTAACATCATTTTTGAGTTAAAAAAGCATTTTGGTGAATGGGCCTCTAGGGAGTGACATTCATTTTAAATGTACCCCTAAGTTTGACAGTAAGCATACTATTTTGTCCTTCCCAAACAGATTCATGCATTTGTAACTTCATTTATCTTTATTTTTAAAATTGGCTCTTATTAAAGTGTATTTTGCTAAGCCTTCATATTTTGAAGGCATTTATGCCCTGTAAACATAAAGCAGCATTATGCTGCTTTCATTCTACCAAGTGAAATTGAATTTTAAATATGAAACTATGTTCTGTATGTTTTTTTAAGGAAAAAAAATCTCCCTCAAACTGACCTCCTACTTGAGTTCATTTTGTTTGATCTACTCAATCTCAAAGAGATTTTGTCATTAATTATAAGCTAGAATGAGTATTTTCAAGGGCACGATATTGTGTAGTTTATGACAACGGAACTAACTATGGAACTTATTAATCATACCCACTGTCCTTTCTTAGAATTCCTAGGATAGAGTGCCTGTTTTTGCAGTACCACTTTATCTCACTATCTAAAAACTACGTTGTCTCTAAGTTGCCCAGCTATCTTTCACAGCAGTTTTGCAAAGATTGCTCATCAAATACTTTAACATATAACTGTTACTATTTTAATGTGATTAGGTTTCTCCTAAATGACTAAGGATGATTTCAATGTTCATGAATGTAAAACTGGTTGTAATGCCCCTTGATTCTTTCTATCTTGGAAGACAAAATGTCCAACCTGTGACTTGTACAAAATAAGCTTTCTGTTGTTATATTCTGAGGTTACCCAGTCACATGAATATGACTTTCTGTAATCATTGGATTTAAAGTAACATGAGAAACATCAGAAGTTTTGAATCACAGCAACAAGTGAATTTTATAATGTTTTAGGTTTAAATATCATTAACTCAAGGTCAATTTTAAGAAATTCTTCCACGTATGCAGTTGAGTCATGTAAACAAGGAGAGCTTAATATCATGAAAAATTATCTTCCTACTGTTCATACTTTCTAGGCAACATTAATTTTATAGGTTATTTGTCCTACCCAGGATGCCAGACAGAAAGGAAATTGACCGAAAACCTCACCAAAACTGAATATAATAAAGTTAGTCAAAAAACTATTAAGAAAATAGCACCTTCAGCAAAAATTGATCAGGAACACACCTTGATGTTTACAAGTATTACTTGTTGTAATGAGGGACAATATATAGCATGGGGAAAATGTGTTTCTCAGTAAAAGATGTTAGAGAAAAACTTGTATAGTATTTGGACTTCGGTTAGGTAATTTGTGGGAGTGTCTGAGGAAGCAGAAATTTGCTCTAAATTGAATGCTGAAATTAATTAGGGTCAATTCTATCATTCAGTATCTCAACGAATCTTACCTAGAGGGAAGGGAGCCCGGAATGAAGAAAAAACTGTATTTGTTGCAGAATTCACAATCATCACTCATGTTAGCCAAGAGAGGACACTTTGTGAAATAGCTTTGTTTTCTTTCTGTATTTATCAAAGTTTCAGAATATCCTTATCCAAACTTAGTATTCTGCAAGATGGTTTATGCCCAACTGAAGAACAAAATGGTCAGCTTGTAATGAATAACACTGACATTTAGGTGGAAGCATCGGATCAGTTTCAGATATCAGAGTCTACTGTTATCTTTCTTATTAAGAAGAAGTCTTCAATTTCTAAGACTATGCTGTGAGAACAACTAAGAAGGGTTAGGTCACCTGCCTCCACAAGTTTCCATTGTGGTTGCTATCAGCTGGACTCAAGTCACAGCAACAGGCGATGTTATCACTTTGATTTCCATTACTTTGTTTATTGCAGTGGGTCGTTGTTTGTTTTCTCTTCATTGGCAATCATTTTTTCTTTAGAAGAGTAATTTTTCACCTTCCCACTTTACATGGAATAGATTTACGTGTTGAATACTTAGAAAATATAAGCAATGAGTAATAAAAACCACTTCTAATTCCATTATATACATAATTGTTAATATTTTGACTTGCATGTTCCCAGTGTCCATGCATACATACACACACACCCCTCCATGCATTCACGTATCTCTATAGGTAAAAAATTTGACCAAATTGATGATCTTATATACCTCAAAAGGTCTAACAACTGAAATCGTGGAATATTCAATGAGTGACTCAAAACGTAGTCATGCCCCAACTACAGAAATTTTAAGCTTGGTTTGAAAAGGGATGCTTTAGAAAAAAAAATAATTCCTACTCAGGATAGGCTTGTAACTGATTTCATTCTTCCATGTATGTATGACTGTATACAAATTTTCATTAATGTATATATAAAGGTGAAAGCATGTTAACTAAGTGAATATGCCCATGTAATCACCATTTAAATAAAGACACAATGCAGTTTGAGCCCAGGAGTCTTCTTTTTCTTAAATTTTTAAATTTCAAATTTTTGTGGATATACAGTAAGTGTATATATTAATGGGGTATATGAGATACTTTGATACATGCATACAATGCACAATAATCACATCATGGTAAATGGAGTATCCATCCCCTCAAACATTTTTTCTTTGTGTTAGAAGCAATCCAATTATGCTCTGATTTTTGGTTCTTATGATGGTGCTTTATTGTATGTTGTATTAGAGTGTTTTCACACTGCTGATAAAGACATATCCACTACTGGGCAATTTACAAAACAAAGAAGTTTAATTGGACTTACAGTTCCACATAGCTGGGAAGGCCTCACACTCATGGCAGAATGCAGAGAGGAACAAGTCACATCTTAGGTGGATGATGGCAGGAAAAAATAGAGAGCTTGTGCAGAGAAACTCACATTTTTAAAACCATCAGATCTCGTGAGACCCATTCACTATCATGAGAACAGCACGGGAAAAAACCCAACCTCATGATCCAGTCATCTCTCACTGGGTCCCTCCCAAAACACATGGAAATTATGTTAGCTACAAGATGATATTTGTGTGGGGACACAGTACCAAAATATCATTCTGTCCCTGTCAAGTCTCATATCTTCACATTTCAAATCCAATCATGTCTTCCCAACATTCCCCAAAGACTCAACTTATTTCAGCATTAACTCAAAAGTCCACAGTCCAAAGTCTCAACCAAGACAAGGCAAGTCTTTTCCGCCTATGAGCCTATAAAATCAAAAGCAAGTTAATTACTTCCTAGACACAATGAGGGTACAGGCATTGGGTAAATACAGGCATTCCAAACAGAAGAAACTGACCCAAACAAAGGGGCTACAGATCCTATGCAACTTCAAAATCCAGCAGGGCAGTCAAGTCTTGAAGCTCTAAAAATGATCTCATCTGACTCCATGTCTCATATCAACGTCACGCGGATGCAAGAGGTGGGTTCCCATAATCTTAGGCAACTCTGCCCCTGTGGTTTTGCAGGGTACAGCCTCCTTCCTGGCTGCCTTCATGGGCTGGCATTGCGTTTCTGTGGCTTTTCCAACCACATAGTGTAAGCTGGCAGTGGATCTACCATTCTGGGATCTCAAGGACTGTGGTCCTCTTCTCACAGCTCCAGTAGGCAGTACCCCAGTAGGGACTCTGTGTGGGGGCTCCCACCTCTTATTTCCCTTCTGCACTCCCCTGGCAGAGGTTCTACATGATAATTCTGCCCCTACAGCAAAATTCTGCCTGGACATCCAGGCTTTTCCATTCATCTGAAATCTAGGCGGAGGTTCCCAAAACTCAGTTCTTGACTTCTGCACCCTCTCAGGCTCAACACCATGTCGAAGCTGCCAAGGCTTGGGGCTTGCACCTTTTGAAGCCACAGCCCAAGTTCTAGCTTGGTCTGTTTCAGTCACAGCTGGAGTGACTGGAACACAGAGCACCAAGTCCCTAGGTGGCACACAGCACTGGGACCTTGGGCCTGGCCAAATAAATCAGTTTTTCCTCCTAGGCTTCCAGGCCTGTGATGGGAGAGACTGCCAGGATGACCTCTGACATGCCCTGGAGATAATTTCCCCATTTTCTTGGGGATTAACATTCAGCTCCTCACTACTTATGAATATTTCTGCAGATGGCTTGAATTTCCCCTCAGAAAATGAAAGAATCACCTTTGTTCTATTTCCCAGCAAGTTCTTCATTTCCATGTGAGACCACTGCAGCTTGGACTTTATTGTCCATATTGCTATCAGCATTTTGGGCAAAGTCATTCAACAGGTCTCTAGGAAGTTCCAAACTACCACATTTTCCTGTTTTCTGAGCCCTCCAGATTGTTTCAACCTCTGCCTCTTACCCAGTCCCAAAGTTGCTTTGACATTTTTGGGTATCTTTTCATCAGCACCACACTCTACTGGTACGAATTTACTGTATTGGTCCATTTTCACACTGCTAATTAAGATATACCCAAGACTGGGCAATTTACATAAAAAAAAGAGGTTTAATTCAACTTACAGTTCCATGTGGTTGGAGAAGCCTCACAATCATGGTGGAAGGCAAGGAGGAGCAAGTCACATCTTATATGGATGGTGGCAGGCAACAAAAAGAGAGCTTATGCAGAGAAACTCTGGTTTTTACCACCATCAGATCTCTGAAACCCATTCACTATCACAATTACAGAATGAGAAAGACCCACCCCATGATTCAGTCATCTCCCACTGGGTCCCTCCTACAACATGTGGGAATTATGGGAGCTACAAGATGAGATTTGGGTGGAGACACAGAGCCAAACATGTCATATATAATATAAAATATCATATGTTGTTAGTTGTTTACATTAGGTATTCCTTCAGGGTGGACTATCAGTGGAAGTTTCTATTCGGCCCTCTTGCTCCCAGCTTCTCCAGGAGTCCTCTTTGTGCTTCTTCCTAAAATCTGTATTACAGCCTTCTCACTCTTCCACAAAGATAACCCTAATCTAATTTTTAATGCAGTATAGTTATCTTTCATGCCTTTAACTTCATAGAAATGTAGTTATGCATCATGATTTACTTTGGTTTGGCTGCTTTCATTCCTAAAATTCATTTATTTTCTTTTGTGTAATAGTAGTTCATTCAGTTTTGAGGGAACTACTATCCCACTGTATAAATATTTTACAGGATTTGTATTCATTCTACTCTTGATTAACATTTGAGCAGTTTCCGAATTTAGACTACTACAAATAAAGATGCTATGAAGATTTCAGTACAAGTTATTTGGTGCACATATGCATGTAATCTATTCATATATTCCTTTGCATGAGTTTGCTTGGTTGAAGAATATATGTATACCATATTTATCTATAGCCAATATTCATTGACAGTAGAGCTTACAAATTAGCAAATCATCTTTCCAAGATGATTTCACCAATTTACATTTACAGCAGTTAGTATGAGTTTTAGCTTCTCCATATCATTGCCAATATTTAGCTTTCTTAGTCTTTTTAACTATTTTCTCACTTGATGATGCATTTTCACTCAATGGTATTCTCAGAGCAACAAAAGTTATTAGTTTAAAAAGGGTTGAATTGATTTTTTATTTGCTGGAAAGTGTTTTTGATCTATTAAAGACATATTTGCCTAATCTGAGGATAGGAAGCTAATCAGTGATGCTATAGAAGGTATGATATTGCCTATCATATGTTAATGTAAAAGCCACTGGAACTTATTTGGGATTATTTTCATTTTAGATAGATCTCAAGACTCATAATTTTACCTAGTCATCCAATTAAGATAGAAGTATTTATTGACCATTACTCATTGTATGCAGGCATTAAAATATCACATGCACCCTATAAATATTTACAAATATTATGAAGCAATAAATAAACCTGTTCCTAGTCCCAATTTTGGACTACAGAATTTCAGAATTCTGAGACATATGGCCTATGTAATGTGATTTTGCAACTCCCCCACGGTATTCCAACATCCAGCCAGGGCTGAAAACCAGTCTGCATGTAAGCTTGATAAAAGAAGATACTTTTGTCTATTTCTGTGTTGTTCACAGCTCTATATCCAAATGCCTAAAACAGTACCTAACACCCAGTAAATGCTTAATAAACATTCATTGAGTGAAATTAAAAAGTATTGAAGATTATCCATTACTATTCTTTACAATGCTATGTGCAATATTTATAAACTGTCCATAGATGTGTGGGTAAGTTCTATAACTCTGTTATATAAAAGTTTATTTTTAATGGTACCTCAATATGTGAATTAAAATTCCTTATAAGAATTCTGTTAGTATTAGTTCTCCATTTTTTTCTTAAGATCATCTTTATTATTTTTCCTTTTCTGGTATGTAGAAAGGTGATTAATTCCACTGCTAAAATACTTTTCAATTGTAAAAGATGATTTGTAGATTAATTTGGATATTTTATTATCAATATATTAACTTTGAATAATGTTTTTGTTTGTATTGGTCGATCATTAAACTTTTATTTTCTCATTATCTTTTGTACCAAACCAGACCTTTAGTACTTTGATAAATAAAACTGATGATTGCAGGAAGCTTTGTCTTATATCTTAATTTCAGAAAAGGGGAGGATTTTTTAATTCTTCACTGTTAACTATGATGTTAATTGTTTCCATCTCTGGTTGTTTCCTTTCTGACTTAATGACTTCCTTTAATAATTGATTGCATTTATGTCAATCTTCTGGTAAAAATTTCACCCAGTCTTTGTAGTTTTCCTTCACTTTTGAAAGACACTTTTCATGAATATAGAATTCTAGTTTGTCAGTTATTTTCTTTCATCACTTTGAAGATGTCATTATTCTGTTTTTTTCTTCTTTATTTTTCTTTGGCTACTTTAAAAAAATTATTTTATTTTTTGGTTGCAAGCTTAATTTTATTTATGTTTTTCTTGCTTAAGGTTTATAGCAAATCTTAAAACTGTGGCTTTATGTCTCTTGTTAGTTTTAGAAAATGCTCAGCTATTATTGCATATATATTTTTCTGCCTCATTCCACTCTGCTCATGTTTTTGAAGTCTAAGTACATATATTTTAGATTTTTTTATGCCTTGTCCTATACATCATTTTCTTTTCTCTACATTTAGTTTAATTTCTGTTAATTTATTCTTTAATGTAGACAGTTTTCTATTATCTAACTTTTAATTTGTTAATAAACCCTTTCATACAGCTAAGTCTTCAATTAAATTTATTGTGCCCCTAAATTTAATTTCTATATTTGTAAGTTCTAGATATTCTATTTCATTTTTTGTCCTTATCAATGTTCTGTATGTTCTGTCTTTATATTCAACTTTTTGAATAATAATCACAATTATTTTAATTCTCATGTATATTAACTTTAATAACAGTCTCTTTTAAACCTGTTTCTATTATCTGCTTATTCTTCGAGATTTCGGTAAAATTTTGCATTTTTGCATTCTTTTTTCATGGAAAATATGTATTTAAAAACATAAAAATTAAAGCTTTGACGATTTTTTTTTAAGACAAGATCTCACTCTGTTACCCAGACTGGAATGCAGTGGCATGATCTCAGCTCACTGCAACTTCCGCCTCCCAAAATCAAGTTATTTTCGTGCCTCAGCCTCCTGAGCAGCTGGGATTACAGGCACGTGTTATCATGCCTGGCTAATTTTTGTATTTTTAGTAGAGATTGGATTTCACCATCTTGGCCAGGCTGGTCTTGACCTCCTGGCCTCAAGTGATCCACCCACCTCAGTTTCCCAAGGTTCTGGAATTACAAGCATGAGCCACCACTCCCAGACAATTTTTATCTTCTTCCAGTCTACTTACCTTTGTTTTGTCAGACATTAGGGTAGGGGCTGATTGTCCTAATTCAATCACAAAATGAGCTGCCTGGTAACCCCATGACACTCTTCCTTAGTGGGATTTTAACTTCAAAATTTGCCCTTCAACTCCATTGACTGCCACTTCAGCTTCTCAGCTGTTGATTTTCCTTTGGCTTCATAGATACATTTTGAATTAGCACATGTCTAAAGACATCAGAACCAAATGTGGGGTCAATTCTCTGCATTTCCTTTATCTTTTTAAATATGCCATATTTGATATGTCTTTCATGCTTTTGAAACTCTCCTGTGTCTTGATTTTTTTTTCCAAAATTTCCACCTTCCATAGTCATTTTCAATGACAATTTAGCCTGAAAAACACTATTCTATAATTGCTTCAAGGAGAAATCACTTTAATTTATTTTTATTTTCTTCCTCCATAATTTTCAGTTTCAACAGATTCTATAATTGGTAAAATTTTATACGTTCTCCCATTATACTAACAGGAGCAGACACCAGTCCCTTCTCATAAATTTCCACAAAAAATGTCAACACCTAAAACTGATTTTGCATGCAGTGCTTACTGGGGTCCAGAGCTGTAGAGGTGATGATGTGATGGGTGCAAAAGCACCACTTGCTTCCACTTAAATTATTTCCTATATATCCAATTGCCTGTACTTTAAGCCCAAATATCTGTATAAAACAATGATATCAAGAACAAATATTTTCTAGAAAGAAGAATTTATAAAAATTCTAACAAAAATAGCCCATGACACCAAGAACCAGAGAAAGCACAAACTGTATGAGCAAAGGCAATCAACTGGTGCCAATACAAGGATATTTCATATGTCAGGATATACTGACAAGTACTTTAAAGCAGTCATCATAAAAATGCTTCACAAAGCAATTTTATAATCTTTTGAAACAAAGAATTAGAAATCTTGGTAAATAAATGTTTTAAGAATAAACCAAATGGAAATTATAACACTGAAAAATAAAATGACCAAAGTAAAAACTGGACAGATAGACTCAATAGTAGACTGGAGATGACAGGGTATACACTCAGTGGCATCAAGGACACATTAAATCAAGAACTTGTGCACTTTTAAGTTTGGTAAAACCCTTTAAGGAACAAGAGATACATGACACATTTCCAACAGTTTGAATTACCACCAATTTTTAATTTGAAATCACAGAAAACAAAAGAAAGTGGAACATCTTTCAAGTGTTGAAAGAAAACACTTGTTTATTTATCTATAAAATACACATGCACACTTACATGTGTATTGGAGAGAGATATATATACACAGTATTCATTCTATCAGAATCCTGGAGTAAGAAGAGAAAAACAGTAGGGTAAATAGAGTATCCAAATAAATAATCGTTGAATCCTTGCCAAAACTGGTGAGACAAATGCAAACTATTCAAGAAGCTAAAGAATCCCAAATAAGGTAAACCCAAAGAAATCTATGTCAATACACATAATAATTAATCTTCTCAAAACTAAAGACAAAGCAAATCAACTTAAAAATAGCAAGAGATAAAGGACATATTGTCAACAGGGGAATGCCAATTTGAATTACAGCATATTTCAAATCTGAAATAAGAGGAAACAGAAGAAAGTGGTACATCACTTTTCAAATGTTGAAAGAAAATATCTATGTACATTCTATGTGCATATCTGTCAAGATAAAGATACTGTACTAGTCTGTTTTCACAGTTATGAAGAACTGCCTGAGACTGTATGATTTATAAAGAAAAGAAGTTTAATTGACTCATAGTTCAGCTTGGCTGGGGAGGCCTCAGGAAACTTACAATCATGGTGGAAGGTGAAGGGCAAGCAAGGCACCTTCTTCACAAGGTGGCAGGAAGGAGAAGTGCCAAGGGAAGGGGAAAAAGCCCCTTTTAAAACAATCAGATCTCATGAGAACTCATTGTCATGAGAACAGCATGGGGGAACCACTCCCATGATTAAATTACCTCCATCTGCTGTCTCCCTTGACACATGAGGATTCTGGGGATTATGGTGACTACAATTCCAAATGAGATTTGGGTGGGGACACAAAATCTAACCATATCAGATATATCTGGCAAGATAAATATATCTATGAATATGTTTCATATATTCACACACATATATTTAAGATGAAACGTGTGTATATTTAAGATGAAACATATTTATTCACATGTATATATGAATAAATCACATATTTATTCACACACACACACACACACACACACACACACACACACACACACACACACACATATATATTGAGATGGAGTCTCGCTCTGTGGCCCAGGCTGGAGTGGAATGGCACCATCTTGGCTCAATGCAAACCTTCACTTTCCAGGTTCAAGCGATTCTCCTGCCTCAGCCTCCCAAGTAGATGGGATTACAGGTGCCTGCCATTCCGCAGCTGGCTAATTTTTGTAGTTTATTAGAGATGGGCTTTCACCATCTTGGCCAGGCTGGTCTTGAACTCCTGACCTCATGATCCACCTGCATCGGCCTCCCAAAGTGCCGGGATACAGATGTGAGCCACCATGCTCGGCCAAATAAAAAATTTTTATTTGGTGTAACTATCTTTTTATGAATGAAGGGAAATAAAGACATTTTCAGATTGAGGAAATGAAAATAATTTGCCTCTAGTAAATCTACCATTAAAGAGTGGTTAAACAAATTTCATCGAACATAAATAAAATGATTTATAAAAAGAGTAATGGAGCATCAAAATGAAGAACAATGAAAGGGCAAAAGATGAGCAAATACAATAGATTATCTTTATCCTCATGAATTTTATACATTATGTTTGATGATTGAAACAAAAATGATAACATTATCTGATACTCAAGGCAATTATATTTAAAAGAGGATAGGGTAGAGTGAACTTAAGTAAAATCAGATTTCCAAACTTCACTTGATACCAGTAGATTAAGATAAATTATAAGGTATTTTGTGACTAGTGACTACTAATTAAAGTACACTGAAAAACCCTATAAACCACTGAATATAAAATTCTAAAAAATGTTCACACAATCCACAGAAAAGAAATGAGGAATAGAAGAATAAAAAACAGAAGAGGCCAGGTGTGGTGACTCACACCTGTAATCCCAGCACTTAGGGAGGATGATTCTCCCATTGTTCTTCATTTTGGGGTGAATCATGAGATCAGGAGATTGAGAAAATCCTGGCTAACAAGGTGAAAATCCTACTAAAAATACAGAAAATTAGCTGGTGTAGTGGCATGCACCTGTAGTCCCAGCTACTTGGGAGGCTGAGGCAGGAGAATCGCTTAAAACCAGGAGGTGGAGGTTGCAATGAGCCAAGATCATGCCACGGCACACCAGCCTGGTGACAGAGTGAGACACTGTCTCAAAAAAATAAATATAAATAATAAAATGACAGAATTTGTAATAACAAAAACTTGAAAATAACCCAGTTGCCATTAAATGAATGATATAATCTATAACATATCTGTACCATTAAGAACTTTTCAGCAACCAAAAATAACCAATGATTAATATATAGAAGAACTCTGGTTGATCTGACAAGTACTAAGTAAAAACACATCAATCCCAAAAGATTAAACATTGTATATGAATTCATTTACATAGAATTACTGAAATGACAAAATTATAGAGTAGAAAATGGTTTAGTTTTGCCATAGATTAGAACTTGGGAGGGTGGGCAGGGAAGTATGGTAATAAAAGTCCCACACAACAGATCCTGTGGTTATGAAACTATTCTGTAAGTTGACTGGGTGATGAATACATAAATCTACACACGAGATACAGTTTCGCAGATGTAAATACACACACAAGTGAATAAAAGTAGACCTCAGGAAATCTGAGTAAAAGTGGCAGATTGTATCAATATTAATACCTGGTTGTAACATAGTTCTATAGTTTTGTAAAATGTTCCCATTAGAGGAAACTGAGTAAATGATACACAGCATTTCTCTGTGTTACTTGTTACAACTCCACATGAATATACAATTATCTTAAATTAAAAGTTTTCTTAATATTTGCCACTTAGAAACATTAACAGTCAACTCATCATCTGCTATGTCTCTCATTTTCCCCTGCCATCACCCTTAGTTTCAGAGTAGAGAAAATATACAGTTGATCCAAGACAGATCTGCCATAGCAGAGAGAAATACACATTTTATTGCTAACTATTGGAATTTGAGGGCATTACTTTGTTTTAGACCAATGTTAAGCCTAAGCTGACTAATAATTTTTATTTTGAGTGCTATGTCCAAGCACTTATATGGAACCTAAGGACTAATTCAGGCTCATGAATTCATGCATGTAGCTGGAGGATGCCTGCTCCACATAAATACATTTTCCAGGGAAGTTGAGTTCAGTTTCTATAAACAAAATAATTAATTCAAATTACATTTATTATGGAAATAATTATAATGTGTTTATTAATAACCAATATTGAATATTTCTTATGATTTTTGATAAGGCATTGCCAAAAGAAACTTTATTCATTAATATTAACTGAGTAAAAATACTTGTGAGTCTACCTTAGAGTTGTTTTTTTTTGTTTTTTTTTTTTTTTACTTTCCCCTCTACTGGTTGTCATTTCTTTCACTGTCACCATGTTCTGTTTTATTTCTTCTCTTTGCACTCTCTGGTTTTTTGTTGTTGTTGTTGTGTCTAACCAACTATTAACTGGAGGACCAGTAAAACATAAAGGTAATGATTGAAGTCAATAATTATTTCATTTGTGAAAACCATAATAGTTCATTTCTCTTATGCCTGGGTTCTTGGTTATGGTCCAGATTTCAAAATTACTCCAGTTTCTTAAAACATTATCATATTTGTTAGGCGTTTGCATGTAAAATATTAACATTTTATAAAAACATAATTAGAATAACTTTTGATTTGTATGATTTATTTGCTTATATGCAAAAGGAAATAAAAACATCTGAATCTACATGAGCAATCAAGGGACATATTAAGAAATCTTGGAATTTGAGATCAATTTCTGGAGGAGTAGGACCATTTTTTTTCTATTTCAATATAAATGATCAATATTCACCTTACAAATATAATTCAATAAAGGACATGGCCATACAAAGTGTAAGGTTAAAAGTGGAGGAGGTTTAATAGGGGAAAGAAAGAGAAAAGCTTTCTCTCCTGCAGAGAATGATGTGCTCCCAAATGGGGTCTTCTGGCTCCATGGTGAAATACATGAGGTTTTATAGATGAGCATGAGGAGGCGGTGCCTGATTTACATAGGAGACAAGATATTGGTCAGATCAGGTGTGCCATTTGCATAGTGCGCAAAGAAGATGGCCACTCCACTGTAATCTATTATTATGCAAATGAGTTACCTACCTGGCTAGCACCACATTGTTTACTTCTTTACAAATGGTTGACAATAGGGAAGATGGAGCCTCTATTTTGAACAAGTCTGGCCCACAGGTAGCCTTTTGCTACTGGCACAGCTTCTGGCTTTTCTACGTCTGCAGCTTGATTTTTCAGGCTGCTCTTTGATAGAAAAGAAATGATTTGGGGGCTGCTTTTTATTAAAGGGATACCTTGGCAAGGAATCTCTTATACTCATTAACTGCCTAAATAATTTTTTTCCAGCTCCAGTATCATATTTTCTTTAGTTTTTAGTTATTTTGATTCTAATTCATATTGTTCTTTCTCACTCTGACACACATTCCACAATCCCATGTGTTTACTGTAGCATGTCTTCAATTCATTAATAATACCTTTCTTCAAACTCTGGGGTCTAGTCATTTCTTAGTAACAATATTTACTTTGATACATATTTATGTTGATGTTATCTAACAAAGCTAAACAATAAATTTGATAATTAACACTTTCATGAGGACATCAAAAAAAGAAGATGGAAGACTGAAAATTAGTTTCCCTTTTGCAAGCTTTGAAAGAATGGTGACACTTTCAACTATTTGACAAGGTTTAATTCAATAGCCTGTTCATGATTTTTAAATCTAAGTTGAAAGATAAGACTAAAGCAGTTGGGTGAGTTTTTAGGAGAAAAAAAAAATGGCAAGGACATTGAGTCATGTGTGGAGCAGTGTTCTATAAAGTATAAATGTTGCACAAAGATATTATTAGAACCCATAAATATTTTTTGACAGAAACCATAATTCAGTGATGGAAAGGTGAAGGCAATAAAGTAGCTAATGTTGCAAACATTGCTGTATTTTTGAATGGTCTTTGTGTATTATCATAAATTCTGATTCATACATGAAGTTTCTCATCCTTCCTCCATAATTCTTCTGTTCTGGAGTCACTTTGCAATTATCAAACTACCTAGGATTTTTCCCGAGATCTCATCAACATTTACTCAGTTCTAAGACTCTTCCCAGGAACAGACTAATTAAGAAGCTTTCAATTGTTAGAAATGGACTCAATGTTTTGGATTGTAAATAATAGAAAAAAACTACCCTACCTACATTAGGGTAGTTCAATGGAAGAGAGATTTTTGAGATCTGTGAAAGCATATCTTTCCTTTCAACTCACTGAATTTTTTTGATATAAAAAACACATATTTAGAACTTAAAAAATCACAACAAATTGCACATAAGAAACTTACAATATTAGACATCACCAAATCTAGAAAAATGTGTTCTTTTTAAAATTAATTAATTGCTCAATATACCTCTGTGATATGATTTTCGTATACATTTTAGCTTTATACCCTGATTTCCTCTTCATACAAAAATGACTTTGTCACATTATGCCTTACACGGCTAATAGCTATTTCAGTTCTTTTCACTAGCAAAAGTGATCAAAACTTGTTTAGTTATTGATAGTTTGCTATTGATAGAAGTGCCCTCTGATCCACAATGCATTATTAAGAAAGTTACTTTTTTGAGTGTATTGTCAAATTTGAAGAAATCTCTATCAAATTTCCCTCACATACAAAAGCTAAGATGTGGGAGGATTTCCCACATTCTACTTCTGTATCCACACATCTCAAACCCCATTACCCATTTGCATCCATGCTGGGCTCTGAAGTATACATTTATTTGGTGATATAATTTCTTTCCCTCTACCTTCGTGTCACACTACTGAATGGACCAGCAGACTGTAAGTCTTTGAGCAGTAAAAATAGATGTCACTGTTACAATGAGCTTTAATGCTCAGGAACCACATAACTTTATTCCACTTAACTAACTCAATTTCCCTTTGCCTAGATCCCTAAAATACCCTCAAATACTCCAGTTCTTCCAGACACGAGGGGAATTATGACAAAGGGGAAGTTGGAATGTAAAGTGGCAGCAGTTTTGTCTTAGTTTGGGCTGCAATAACAAAGGATCATAGACTGGGTTGCTATGAAAAAAACGAGATTTTTTTTTTCACAGTTCTGGAGGTCAGAAGTCAAGATTAGGGTGTCCATGTTGTCTGGTGTTGGTAAGAACTCTCATCCAGTTTCATACTACCATCCTTCCTTTGTATCCTTTCCTGGCAGAAAAAGGGTGAGAGAGCTCCTTGGGTTCCCTTAAATAAAAATACTCATCTCATTCATGAAGGCTTCACACTCATGACTTTATTACCTCCCAAAGGTCTCACCTCGGAATACCATCATTTTGGGGGTTAGGATTTTAACATAAGAATTATGCAAAATCCAAACATTCAATCCTTTGCAATCTTTTGAGATTAAAATATCTTACTTTTGAAACTTTTATGAAACCATAAGAACATGTGAACATGTTCTAGGGCTCCTGCTATGATGTTGGAAAGGGCCAAAGTTTAAGTTTTTTGGAATCTGCCTTTGGGTGTATGTTTGGAGGAGTATTAGCAAATCTGAGCACATCTGTAGAAAACATGTAACATAGGATGATGAAGGGTCAGGACACTTTGTTACATGATAAGCAGTAAAGGGACATACCAAAATCTTGGAAAAGAGATAATTCAAGTGAGTCACAGGTTTGTCTTTACTGCTTTGAGTCCTGTAAGGCAGAAGTATTTTGTCTCAATATAAGGAATCACTTTCTAATGTTAGATCAGTTTCAACATGATAATATAATTGACTTGCTTGTGAAGTACTCAGCACACTGAAATTTTATAAGACAAGCTAACTAGTTTTGTCTCTTTTCTCTGACAATTTTAAAGTAAATAATTTCTACTTTTTTCAATTTTTAAATTGATCTTTAAAAATATATGTCTTGCCATTATGAAAACTATAACATTTATGTTGCTAGTTCCAAAAGATACAGTCTTCTACAACAGGAATAATGAAACCTTATTTTATTTTGTTTATGAACTATATTGCTCTCTTTCCCTTTTCTACTCTTACCTAGCTTTGCTTGGAATCAGGAAAGGACATTCTCTGCCTTGGGTTTCTAAGATCATCAAAGATTTGGCCTTTCATATTTATTATATTCATCCATCACATTAGTGCCAACAGAACAAAAAAAATAGCCTGTCATGGTGAGATTACGGAGAATAGAAATATTAGGGAAATGTGATGCTATATAGTACAATTTTCCCAGGCATAACATAAAGAAAATTGCTACCTAAGCACAGTCTAAAAGCCTTGTTAATGGTTTAGATATTTCAAAATACATCACATCCAGGTAGAAAAGATGAGTTCCTATTGGACTCTACGTGGAGTTTGAAAAAAAAAAAATCCATCTTCTTGAGCAAAGGTGCAAATTCTTTATCCACTTCAATATGAACTCTGAATTATATTCTTTGTGTGAAAAATTTCTAGAGTATGTGAAACTTTGATAAATATTAATAAAATTTAGAGAAGCAAAAGACTAAGTTAATAACTAAAATTTTTGTTGAGGGCAAAATTACTTATAAATTAAACAGAGAGTTTATTTAATTACTTATAAATTGAACAGAGTTTAATTTATAAACTATTTATAACTAATTTATAAATTAACATAAATTTTATAAAACTTTATAAATTAGTATAAAATTTTAAATTTTAATTTATAAATTAATTTATAATTTATAAATTATAAACTAAAATCCCAAGAGTTGGGATAGACTCTTGAAATTTGTTTTGAGAAACTATAACATTCAGCAAAAGTACACAAATTATAAATGTACATATCAGAAAATTTTCATGGGTGATTTGATAGATAGATAGTTTAGATAGACAAAATCAGCATATAAATCAAGAAGCAGAGTATTATCCACTTTAACTTCCTGGTGTCCATGGATTAGTTCTGATTTTTTCTACCTGTTTCAAAAGAGTCACGCTTTATGAATTCTTTTGTGTCTGATTTCTTTTACCGAATCTGGTTTATCAGAGTCATCCGTGTCACATGTGGTATTAGGTTTTCAAATTGTTGTATAGAGACCATCCTGTGACTCATAAGTGATCACATTTTGTCTTGAAAAATAATTGTCTTTTTATATATTTTAAAAAATAATGCTCTTTTTATATACTTAAATAAACAATATATTTTTCCAATCAGAGAGCTGATTTGTACAATTTTGATAATTCTGTAATGGCTCTGGCAGAAACATAACTTTGTAGATATGAATATGAGTTTGAGGTAAGTATGTTTACGTTGGGTTTGGGGGGACAGAGAAGGTGGCACACAGCAACCTTTATGCATTTATCTCCCCCACTCCAGGCATTAAAAAGGATAATATACCCTGAGTGATAAGTAAAAGTATATATTTTACAATATATCAACAAGACAGCTTTAACTACACCCATTTCTTTTTACTAAACAAAGCTTAATAACATGCAAAGGGGAGAATAAAACAATTATTGATGTAAACTAGCATCAACACAATTCACGACTTTATATTTAGTAGCAAATTATTTTTGGATCACTTCGAAGTTGATCATCATGTTATTAAATTATGTATTAAGACAGCTCAATTCTATTTTAGCGTATCCAAAATAAGTTAAAAGCTAGCAAAATAAAATACTCAAGAGTCATGAATATCTAGAACAAGTATCTATACATTAATGGAAAGTGTTTCATATTATCTTCAGATAAAGTGAGACAACATCCTGGATACAGTTATATGACAAATAATACAAGGATAATTTATTGTGTATGTAATTATGTGCTTGGTTTTGATGTCATCCCACTTTTTATTTTTGCTTTTGTTGTCTGTGCTTTTGGTGTCATATCAAAAAGATCATCACCATGGCCAATTGTCAAAGAGTTTTTCCCCAGCATGTTTTCTTCTAGGAATTTTACAGTTTCAGTTCTAACCTTTAATTCTATTTTAGTTAATAATGTAAGTGGCACAAGATAGAGATCCAATTTCAAATTTTTGCATATAGATATCCAGTATTTCCAACACCATTTAATAAAGACACCATTATTTCCCTATTGTGTATTCTGAGCAGCATTGTCAAATATTAGTTGACTAAGTATGTTTTAATTTCTGGGCTCTCTATTCTGTTCCTTTGGTCTATGTAGCTGTTTTTATGCCAATACCATACCATTTTGATTACTATACTTTTGCTATGGAGTTTGAGATCAAGAATTGTGATACAATTCTTTTTGTAAACAAAGATTTAGCTTTATTCTTCTTTCTCATGACTGCCTTGGCAACTTGATTTTTAGGGAGTTCTATATGAATTTTAGAAATTATTCTTTTATTTCTTTGAGAAATGCCATTGGAATTTTGACAAGGATTCCATTGAATCTATAGATTGCTTTGTATAGCATGAAATTTTTTTTTTTTTTTTGGAGATGGAGTCTTGCTCTGTCTCCAGGCTAGAGTGCAGTGGCCAGATCTCTGCTCACTGCAACCCATGCCTCCTGGGTTCAAGCAATTCTCCTGCCTTAGCCTCCTGAGTAGCTAGGATTACAGGCACATGACACCACTCTCAGCTAACTTTTGTATTTTTAGTACAGACGGGGTTTCACCATGTTGGCCAGGATGGTCTCGATATACTTGACCACTTGATCCGCCTGCCTGGGTCTCCCAAAGTGCTGGGATTAAAGGCATGAGCCACTGTGCCCAGCCAGTATGGACATTTCAACAGTATTAATCTTTCTAACCCATAAATATGGGATGCCTTTCCATTTACTATCTACTTTAGTTTCTTTCAATTATGTTTTATAGTTTTCAGTATAAAAATCTTTCACCTATTTGGTTAAATTGTTGATGCTATTGTAAATAAGATTTATTTTTAATTTCATTTTTGGAGAGTTAGTTGTTAGTTTATAAAATTGCAACGGATTTTTGAACGTTGATTTTTTATTCTGTACCTTTACTGAATTTATTTATTAGTTCTAACAGTTTTATTTTTTGTGAAGTCTCTCAAGTTTTCTATACCTAAGATTATATCACCTGCAAACAGACAATTTTACTTCTTCCTTTCTGATTTGGTTGGTTTTTGTTTCTTTTCCTTGTCTATTTTTCTAGCCACAACTTCCTGTATTATTGTAAATAGAAGTAGAAAGAAAATCTTGAAGGCAGTCGGAAAAAAAATGGCACATTTCATACATGGTTATAAATATATGAATTGTAATAAACTACTTGTGTTAGTAAGGGTTCTCCAGAGAAACAGACCAATAGGATAGATTTGGAGATTTATTATGAAGAATTGGCTCACTGTGAAGGCTGAGATATCTTGCCATCTGCTGTCTGTGAGCTGATGACCCAGGAAAACCAATGTTGTAATTCCAGTCTGAGTCTAGAGGTCTGAGAACTAAGGGAGTTGATGGTGTGAATTCCAGTCCAAAGGCCAGCTCAAACAGGCAGGCAGAGAGGAAAGGGATAAATTCCTCTTTCTACTGCATCTTCCTTCTATTGGCACTCTTAATAAATTGGATGATGTCCACAAACATTGGGAGGGCTAATTTATTTACTTCACTGATATTAAATGGTAATATTATCCATAAACATTCTCACAGACACACCAAAAATAGGTTTAGATGGACACCCCACAGTACATTCAAGTTGATTTATAAAATTTAGCAATCATAAATCTACCCCTTGTCAACTTGGTATCTATAAATTCCTCAAGTTATGCCTAACCTCTAAATAAAAACAATACTTAGGTCATTCCAACTAAAGTAATACAGCTATCCTGCAAATAACCAAAAGTGAACTAATCCCTTCCTCAGAAGGAGGAAGTAAAGTTCTTGAACGATGTTTACTCTTCTACTTTATATCATTTGACTTAAATACTAGGATACGAAATTAACAATACTTAAATATTATGATATAAAGTCAATATATCTTATGCTATTCAAGGGAATAAGAGACAGAAGAAAACAAAGATATTTGCTTTATATATGTATGCACACCCACACATAGACACAGAAATGTATTCTTAACAAAATGATGAGGAAATACTCATGACAATTATAGTCCTCATTTCCTTAACTGGTCGAATGTCTGAGATTTATAACTGCCTTATTCTGTTGCCCACTCTGTACTTCCCTTTTCCTCAGTATGCAACTCAGCTGGTCACTGATCTTTACCTGGTGTGATAACCCAAACCTTCATTCCTAAAGGGTCTGAGCCATTGCTAGCCCTTCCTGGATTGGTTGTTGTAGTTTTCCATCGACATTAATCATAGCACATCATAATACTCAGAGACAACCTAAGGGATCTCCTGTACTCCAGACATACATACTATTCCATATCACCAATGTGGAGTAGTAGTCTAATTTCCTCTTGGGAGTCAGGATCAATCACCACAGCCAGTACCATCACTCCTTAACTTGCCTGCTGCTTCAGAGGTATGAGGAGCCCAAAGTGGCTGGGTGGAAGTCTTAACTTCCAGTTCAATGGAAACAACGTTGCATCTTCTGGTGGAAGCATTTCTCCTTCTACAATCAACACATTTGAGCCAGCAGAGCATAAACTTGTAGAAACAGGAGGCAAAATTTTTGCTAGGGTGTCACTAGTGGGGTAATAGTGTGGGTTACTAACATCATTTCCATCTCTTGATTCTTGGACCTGTGAAACCTGGCTACGGTAAAAACAGGAGCATATACAGCCCTTTGGAGAATCATTCTCCAACCTGGCAAGGTATTTCCAACTAGCTGGCATTAACTAACTCTTCACAAGACCATTCCACTATCTGTCAAACCAGCTGCTTCAGAATGGTGTAATTTTAATCTGAGTCCAAAGGTCTGAGAACAGGGAACAGATTGTGTGAATTCCAGTCTAAGGACAGGAGAAGACTGATATCCCAGCTAAAGCAGACACAAAGCAGACACAAACGAGCCTGTTCTATTCAGGATCTCAAAGGACTGGATGATGCCCACTCACATTGGGGACATTGGGGAACATGATAAAACCAGTGAATTCAATCTATTCAAGATCTTAAAGTATTGGATAATGTCCACTCACATTGGGGAACATGATAAAACCAGTGAATTCAATAAGTATGGCTCCACTGCTGCACTACAAACAATGATGCATGGAATACCAAGACAGTGGAAAAGGCAGGCATTCTGTAAGTCCACAGATGGTAGTCTTGGCAGAAATGTTACGTGTAGAGAAGACAAATACATATCCAGAATAACTGTCTATAAAAACAAAATGCTTCTCCTTCCACAGTGGAAGTGGTTCAATGTAATCAACCTGCCACCAGGTAGCTGGCTGGTGATCCCAAAGCATGGTGCTATTTTGGGGACTCAGTGTTGCTCTATGCTGCCAGCAGACTGTGCACTCCTCGATGGCCATAGCCAGATCTGCCTTGATGAGTGGAAGCTCATGTTGCTATGCCTATGCATAGCCTGTATCTCTGTCACTATGACATTATTCATAAGCCCCTTGAATGATAACAGAGGCTGGGGAAACAGGCTAACTGTTATCCATAGAATGAGTCATTTTACCTATTTCATTGTTAAAATTTTCCTCTTTTGAAGCCACTCTTTGGTAAGCATTCACATGTACACAAATATCTTTGTTTTTTGCTTATTTAGAGAGGTCTATCATATACCTCTTTTCCAAATTTCTTTGTCACCGCTTTTCCAATCCTGTTCTTTGTAAGTCCTTGTTATCCAACCAACCGTTAGTCATGGCCCATGAATCAAAATATATTTGTGTGTCTGGCCATTTATCTTTCCAAAAAAAAAGGAACAACCAAGTGTATTGCTCAAAGTTTCGCTCACTGAGAGGATTATCATTCATTCAGATAAGTCTATGTATATACCACTTCCCCAAATTTCTTTGTCATTAATTGTTTAAAGTTTTAAATTTCACTAGCTTTAAAGGTTTAAGAGGTTATTGGTTACATGGATACATTTTATAGTGGTGGAGTCTGGGATTTTAGTGCGCCCAAGTTGCATACATTGTACACAAAGGTAGTTTTTCATTCCTACTGCCCTTTTGACTTCCCGTTTTCTGAGTCTCCAATGTCCATTATACCATTCTGTATGCTTTCGCAAATCCACAGCTTAGCTCCCACTTATAACTAAGAACATGCAGTACTTGGTTTTCAACTTCACTTAGAATAATGCCCCCAGTTACATTGAAGTTCCTGAAAAAGACATTATTCATTCTTTTTTTTATGGCTGAGTAGTATTCCATGTTTTTATATATATCACATTTTCTTTACCTAGTCATGCATTGATGGGCACTTAGGTTAATTCCGTATCTTTGCAATTGTGAATTGTGCTGCAATAAACATGAGCATGCAGGTGTTTTTTCACATAGTGATTGCTTTTCCTTTGATATAGTCAATTCTTTTTTAGTAGTGGGATTGCTCGATCAAATGGTACATCTACTTTTAGTTCTTGGAGAAATCTCCATCCTGTTTTCCATGGAGGTTATACTAGTTCACATTCCTACCAACAATGTATAAGTATTTCTTTTTCACCATATCCACACCAAAATATATTGTTCATTTACTTTTTAATGATGGTCTATGGCCATTCTGGCTGGAGTAAAGTAGAATCTCACTGTGGTTTTAATTTGCATTTCTCTGATAATTAGTGATGCTGAGCATTTCTTCATGTTTGTTGCTCATTTATATATGAGAAACATCTATTTTGAGAAATGTCTATTCATTTTATTTGCACACTATTTAATGATTTTATTAGACATTATTTTCTTGCTGGTTTATTTGGGTTCCTTGTAGACTTTGGATATAATATCTTTGCTGGATACATAACTTGCAAGTATTTTTGCTCATGCTGTAGGTTGTGTGTTTACTCTGAAAATCATTTCTTTTACTGTGCAGAAGCTTTTTAGTTTCACTAGGTCTAATTTATTTATTTTTATTTTTGTTTATGTTACATTTTTTTGGGGGGGGGGATCATAAATTATTTGCCTCAGCCAAGCCCCAGAGTGTATTTTCCAGGTTTTCTTCTAGCATTTTTATGGTTTCAAGTCTTTACTTTTTAAGTCTTTAATCTATCTTCTGTTAATTTTTATATATAATGAGAGACAGGGATCCAGTTTCATCCTTTTAAATCTAGCTAACCATTTTTCCCAGGACCATTTATCAAATTGGTTGTTTTTCCCCCAATTTATATCTTTGTATGCTTTGTGGAAGATCAGTTGGTCATATCTTGCTTTATTTTGGGGTTCTCTATTCTTTTCCATTGGTCTAGGTATCTATTTTTATATTAGTACCATTATATTTTGGTTACTATAGCCTTGTAGTATAAATTGAAGTCAGGTAATACGATGCCTCCAGATTTGTTATTTTTGCTTAGTATTGCTTTGGCTACCTGGGCTTCTTTTTAGCTCCATACAAATTTTAGAGTTGTTTTTTTCTAATTCTGTGAAAAATAATGTTGATATTTTTATAAGAATTGCATTGAATCTGTAGATTGTTTTGGCCACTATGGTTATTTTTATGCTAGTGATTCCTCCACTTCATGAGCATAGGATGTATTTCTACTTGTTTGCATCACTCATAATTTATTTCATCAGTGTTTTGTAGTTCTTATAAACATCTTTCACCTCCTTGGTTAAGTATATTCCTAGGTATTATTTTATTATCTTTTTTTTTGCAGTTACTATAAAGGGGAATTATTTCTTGATTTGATTCATAACTTGGTCATTGTTGGTGTATAGCAGTACTATTGATTCGTGTGCATTAATTTTGTAACCTGAGACTTGAATCTATTTGTCATATCTAGGAGTCTTTTGGAATAGTTGTTAGAGTTTTCTAGGTATAAGAGCATATCATTGGCAAACAGAAATAGTTTGACTTCCTGTTTTCCAATTTAGATATCTTTATTTCTTTCTATTACCTGCTTGCTCTGGCTAGGACTTCCAGTACCATGGTGAATAGAAGTGGTGAAAGTGGGCATCTTTGTCTTGTTCTAGTTCTTAGGGGAAATGCTTTTAATTTTTTCCCCTTTCAGCATGCTGTTGTTTGTGTGTTTTATATATATGGCTTTTGTTATTTTTAGATATGTTCCTTTAAGCCAAGTTTGTTGAGAATTTTTTTTATTATACTTTAAGTTCTGGGGTACATGTGCAGATCATGCAGGATTGTTACATAGGTATACACACGCCATGGCGGTTTGCTACATCCATTCTCCCATCAACTACATTAAGTATTTCTCCTAATGTTACCCCTCCCCAATCCCCCACCATCTGCTATCCCTCCCCTGGCCCCCTACCCCCCAACAGGCCCCAGTATGTGATGTTCCCCTCCCTGTTTCCATGTGTTCTCATTGTTCAACACCCACTTATGAGCGAGAACACACAGTGGTTGGTTTTCAGTTCTTGTGTCAGTTTGCTGAGAATGATGGTTTCCGGATTCATTCATGTCCCTGCAAAGGACATGAATTCATCTTTTTTATGGTTTCATAGAATTTCATGGTGTATATGTGCCACATTTTCTTTATCCAGTCTATCATTGATGGGCATTTGGGTTGGTTTCAAGACTTTGCTTTTGTAAATGGTGCCACAGTGAATATAGGTGTGCAGGTGTCTTTATAATAGAATGAGTTATAATCCTTTGGGTGTATATATATACTCAGTAATGGGATTTCTGGGTCAAATGGTATTTCTAGTTCTAGATCCTTGAGGAATTGCTACACTGTCTTCCACAATGGTTAAACATTTACACTTCCACCAACAGTGTAAAAGCATTCCTATTTCTCCACATCCTCTCTGGCATCTGTTGTCTCCAGATTTTTTAATAATCCCCATTCTACCTGGCATGAGAAGGTGTCTCAATGTGGAAGTTGTGGCCATAGCAATCAGGCAGAATAAATAAATAAATAAATAAAAATAAAGGATATTCAATCATGAAAAGAGGAGAATTTTTTTCATAAAGAGATGATTGATCTTATCAAATGCTTTTGTATTTAATTTGACAATCACATGGTTTTTGTTCTTAATTCTGCTTATGTGATGTATCACATTTAATGACTTGTATATGTTGAACTATGCCTTCATCCATGGGCTGAAATTCAATTGATTATAGTAAATTTTTTAAAATGAATTGTTAGATATGATTTGCCCATATTTTGTGATGGTTTTTGCATCTATGTTCATGGGGGGTTTTTTTGCCTTGTTTTGTTTATTTCCTGTTGTATCTTTTCCTGGATTTGTTATCAGGGCGATACTGACGTTGTAGAATGAGTTAAGAAGGATTTCTCCTTCTCATTTTTCTGAAATAGTTTCAGTAGATTGCTACCAATTCTTGTTGGATCTCTGGCAGAATTTGACTGTGACTCTATCTGATCCTGGGCTTTTTGTGTTGGCAGTTTTTAAAATTCGTGATTGAATTTCACCACTTGTTATTGGTCTGTTTAGGATTTATATTGCTTCCAGATTCAAGTTAAGATTGTGTGTTTCAGAAATGTATTCATTTTCCCTATATTTTCTAGTTTGTGTACACAGAAGTGTATATGGTACTCCGCAATAATCTTCTGTATTTTTGTGGTGTCAGTTGTAATGCCTCCATTTTTATTTCTAATTAAGGTTATTTAATCTTTCTTCTTCTCTTGGTTAATCTAGCTAGTGATTTATCAGTTTTGTTTATCTTTTCAAAGACCCAACTTCTTGTTTCATTGATCTTTTGTAGTTTTTGTTGTTTTAATTTTATTTAGTTCTGCTCTGATCTTTGTTATAGCTTTTCTTCTTTTAGCTTTGTGTTTGGTTTGCTCTTGTTTCTCTAGTTCCTCTATTTGTGGTCTCAGTTTGTTAATTTGTGATTTTTCAGACTTTTTGGTGTTTAGTGCTATAAACTTTTCTCTTAGCACTGCTTTTGCTGTATCCCAAAGATTTCAGTAACTTCTGTCGTTGTTGCTCATTTCAAAAATTTTTTCAATTTTCATTTTGATTTCATTGTTAACCCAAAAATCATTCAGGAGCAGATTGCTTCATTTCCATTTATTTGTACAGTTTTCAGGGTTCTTTTTGTAGTTGATTTCTCTTTTAACTCCATAAAAGTCTAAGGAGAAATACTTGATATGATTTTGAATTTTAAAAATCTATTGAGACTTGGTTTCTGGCCTATTATATAGTCTATCCTGGAGAATGTTCCATGTGCTGATGATAAGAATGTATATTCTAATTTCCTTGGTTAAAATGTTCTATAAAGATCTGTTAGGTCCATTTGTTTCAGAGTGCAGTTTAATCTAGTGTTTCTTTGTTGTTTTTCTGCCTCAATAACCTGTTTAGTGCTGTCAGTGGAGTGTTGAAGTCCCTCATTATTATTGTGTTGTTGTCTATTTCTGTTCCTAAGTCTAGCAGTAATTGCTTTATACATCTGGGAGCTTCAGAGTTAGGTGCATATATATTTAAGATTGTTATATTTTATTGTTGAATTGATACTTTTATTATTATATAATAATGTTCTTTGTTTTTTTTTAAAGGGTTTTCCTTTAAAGTAGGTTTTGTCTAATGTAAGAATAGTTACTCTTGCTCACATTTGCTTTCCATTTGAACGAAATATCTTTTTTTATCCCTTTACCTTGAATCTATAAGACTATATTAGACATATCTACTGAAGACAACAAATATTTGATTTGTAATTTTTTATCCATTCTGTCAACCTATGTCTTTTAGATGGAGCTTTTGATCAGCTACATTCAATGTTAATATTGAGATGTGAGGTACTGTTTCAGTAACTATGTTGTTACCTAGTTACTTTGTTGTTGTTGTTTTTTTTTCATTGTGTTACTGTTTTATAAGCCCTGTGAATTTTATGCTTTCAGGTGTATCGGTTCTGTGCATATCAACCTATTTTTTCAGTTTTAATTTTTTTTTTCAGCATTTCTTGTAGGGCTGGCCTAATATTGACAAATACTGAGTATTTGCTTGCCTGAGAAAGACTTTACTTCTCTTTCATTTATGAAACTTAGTTTTGCTAGAAACAAAATTCTTGATTTACAGTTGTTCTTTTTAAAGGGACTAAAAATAGCATCCCAATCTCTTCTCACCTGTAAGATTTCTGTTGAGAAGTCTGGAGTTGGTTGGACAGGTTTTCCCTTATAGGTTACCTGATGCTTTTGTCTCACTGTTAGAATTCTTTCCTTCACATTGACATTAGACAGCCTGATGACTATATGTCTCAGTGATGCCTTTTGGCAATAAATCTCCAAGGAGGCATTTAGGTTCTTGAATTTGGATATCTAAATCTCTAGCAAGACCAGGGAAGGTTTCCTCAATTATTCCCTTATAGGTTTTGCAAACTTTTTGCTTTATATTCCATAGAAACACTTATGATTCTTAAATTTGGCCATTTTACATAATCCCATATTTCTTGGACACTATGTTTATTTCTTTTTTTTTTAATTATTCTTATCTTATTGATTGGGTTAATGTGAAAGCCTTGTCTTAGAGCTCTGAAATTGTTTGTTCTACTCAGTCTTATCTAGTGCTAAAACTTACCACTTCAATTTGCAGTTCTGAAAGGTTTTTCTTTAAAATATCTATCGCTTTAGAAAAATTTTCATACAAATACTTGGTTTTTAAAAAATATTTCCTTATGTTGTTATGTCATTTTTTATCTTTCTCTTGAATCTCCTAGAGTAACTTAGTAATTGATCTTTTGAATTTTTTATCTGGTATTTCAAATATTTTATCTTGGTTTGGATCCACTTCTGGAGAGTTAATATGATCTTTCAGTGGTGTTGTAGGATCTTATTTTATTCATATTGCCAGAATTACTTTTCTGGTTCCTTTTCATTTGGGTAGACTGTTTCTTCAAATTATTTTTGAAGTTATTTTTCATTTGACTGGATTTTATTTTTTAATTATTTTTCTCTTTGAGGCGGTGGACTTAATGTTTATAGTTTACTGTAACCTAGATTTGGCTTTGAGTACTTTCAGTGGTGAAGGCTGTGTATGCATTCCTTGGTTATAAAGAATCTTTGTGTTATGGCTTTCTCAGATGCTTGTTGTCATGGTAATATTCTGGGTGTGTGAATAAGTTCACTGTGTCTTGTGGAAAGTTTTCTACTTAGTTCACGGCTTTTTTTCAGGCTTCTCCCTGCTGCTTCTTTCAAATGACTTTGTGAATAATTTTTAAATCATGTTCCTTTTAAGCCCCTGACCATCTTGCCAAACCATGGACTGCAGTGCATAAATTGATACATAATCACACATGTGGCCATTTCTCCTTCCAAGCAAAGTGCACAATCAGCTCTGCAATGCCCAAAGTTCTGCCTATTGAGAAAATTTATTTTTACAACTGTACTTCAGGAATGTCCCAGAAAGGTTCTGCAGTACTCCAGGTGTCCACTTTTGAGTGGTGACTGTATATTATGCAGAACTGATTATAAACCTGGCCTGATATTCTCTTCTTATGTTAATTGATTGCTAGGGACTCATCATGAAGCTAAAGTTGCAGGCTAGGAGAGAAAAGGCTGTGTAGCAGGAGTGGGGATTATCAACTTTTGGGCCACCAATTCATTTAACATACATGTACCATTTTAGGGCCTGTTCAAGCCTTATCATACCTATACTACTCCCCTTTTGTGATGAGTATTGCTGTGCATGCCCTTTTCTGTGGCTTGGTGGGTCAGTTAACACCCAGTTCATGATAAATAACTCAGGTCACACGGTAACTTGGTGGCCCATAAGTATGAGTCTCTATTAAGGTTCACTAGAGAACCAAGAGATGTTCCTCAAAAGGAGAGTAGCTACCTGTTGAGGATAACAGGGCTTTACTCCAAAATCATAAGAGCCTGTACTTTTATTAACCTATCCAATTCCTGTCTGCAACTGACACTTCATGCACCATTGTATCTGCTAAATCATATGGCCAAAGTGGCAGAGCAGGTTGCATAGAAACTTCAACCTATTGAAGAATTTTTTTCTTGTTCTAGACCTTACTCAAACTTAGCATCTTCTGGGTGACTAAATGGGCTGGAGTAACACTCCCAAATTAAAATTATGTTCCTCTTCAAGTCCAAAAAGGCCTACTAGGCCTCATATCATTTTCTTGGTTGTAGATGGGGCTAGATGCAACAACTTATCCTCCACCTTAGATGGAATATCTCAATATGCCACACACCACTGTAGTCCTGAAAATTTCACTGAGTTAGAAGTCTCCTGAATTTTGGTCAGATTTATTTCCTACCCTGTGACAAGCCAATGTTTTATGAATAAGTCTAGAGTAGTTATTACTTCTTGCTCACTAGGTCCAGTCAGCACGATATAATCAATGCAATAAACCAGGAGAACATGTTACAAAAGGTGAAGGTGATCAAGAATCCTGTAAGCAAAATAATGGCAAAAGGCTAGATAGTTGATAAAATTTTGAGATAGGACACTGAAGGTGTACTGTGGCCTTGCCAGCTAAAAGTGAACAGTTTCTGGTGGCCTTCTGAATAGGTATAGAGAAAAAGTCATTTGCCACATCAATGACTGCACACCAGGTACCAAGGGATGTGTTTATTTGCTCAAGCAATGAAACTCCATCTGGCAGAGCAACTGCAATTGGAGTCACAGTGCAATTAAGCTTATGTTAATTCACCATCTTTCTCCAAGAGCCATCTGTCTTCTGCATAGGCCAAATAGAAGA
Source organism: Cheracebus regulus (assembly GCA_963574635.1). Lineage (NCBI taxonomy): Eukaryota > Metazoa > Chordata > Mammalia > Primates > Pitheciidae > Cheracebus > Cheracebus regulus. The sequence continues at coordinate 40,759 of CAUYQU010052427.1, forward strand.
GTTGAATGGGGAATGGGATAGGAGTCATCAACCTTGCATTTTTCAAGTCTTTGATAGTGGCACTAATTTCTGAAATTCTTCTAGAAATGAAATATTGCATTTTGATTTACTATTTTTCCAAGTAGAAGTGGTTCTGTCTTTCACTTGGCCTTTCCTAGTATAATAATTATCATTCCACAGGTCAGGAATGTGATGCAGATTTATTGCACACTGGTTATAAACTTTTCTGCGTGTGGTGAAACAGAACACACTCATATATAACAAGTTACATAATGTGAATTTATTACTTTCAGACAGGCAGCAAGGAACAAAAGAAACCTAAGATTTATTGTGAGCTATTCCCCCAAGGCTCAAGAAAGCTGTGATGGGGGTGGGGCAGGGGAAAATGGAGTCTTAACTGCACGTACCACACTTGCACCCAAAAAGGCAGTCCACCCTGGATTATATATCTCGGGGGCCACATGACACACTGGGTTAAAGATTTGAAAGATATCCTGCTTCAGGATAGAAAAGAACAAAATCTGTGATTTTCTAAGTAATTCCTCCCTACCTCAGTATACTATATTCCCTAGAAATGACAGAAATAAGGCCTGGGCTGTTTTAAGCATTGCCTTTCTATCCAGAATATTTCATTCCCATAACATTCTACAGTCATTCCTGATAACGACAAACAAGAAAGGCAGAGAGAATTGAGGAGTTCCAATGCCATCCAAAGAACTGTTCTGCAAGGTAACCAGTGTTGGGATTATGCCAGCTGTATGTATGCTTATTCTAATTATGCATTCCTGAATTGAAGAAATAACCACAGATGAGTTTGAGAACCTGCTGGACCTGCTGTGAGAAGTACTTGAGCTAAAATTCTGTTAATCAGTTGACCTCCACAAGACCTATTCTGATTGATGGGCCACAGTATTGTTTTGGTTGTCCTGGAATTACCGACCATTAAGAGCCAATGTCCAGAATATCCTCAAAAGTTCTAATTATTTCTTTTCTTCCCCAATATACAGTTACCTGGGAAAAGGCAATATGTTCTTTCAGGGAAGGTTGAGAGAAATAGTAGTATACATTTTTGGTAATGTATTTGGGAACTTCCTAAGGGGTGCTGAACTCCCCTTTATTCTGGGGATTTGCGTTACATAAACCAGCTCAAGTCTTGGAATACATTGAGGAGCCATGACCATATGCTGTGATTTGAATGTGCTTCCCAAAATTAATGGGTTCAAACTTAATTCCCATTGTGCTGATATTAAGAGAAAGGGCTTTTGGGACGTGATTAAGTTATGAGCGCTCCTCCCTTATTGAATGAATTAATGCCTTATAAAAAAGGCTCAGGATTGAAGGGAGCACTGTCTTGCTCTTTCACTCTTCATCCTATAAGGACACAGCATCTGTCCCCTCAAGAGGATATAACAAGGTGCAATCTTGGAAGTTGAGACCAGGCCCTCAACAGACACCAATTTCTTTGGTGCCTTTATCCTAGGCTTCTCTGCCTCCAAAACTGTGAGAAATAAATTTCTGTTGTTTACAAATTACCCCATTTGTGGTATTCTGTCATAGCAGCACAAAGGGACCAAGACATTCTATTTTAATTATTTAGGTGAGAATTGTGTTTACTTGACCTAGAGCTCTTCTGCTCATACAGATAAAGCAAGAATCTAGCACACTTGCTATCTATTTCACTTCTAGGAACAACCATCACCAAATAGCCAACACCATAGGCCTGTGTAAGTCAGACTATTGAGATTGTTGCTTTGACTCTACAAATCTGACATTTCCAATTTACTCCCTGTAGGCCACATTTTAGTCCATGTTTAATCTAATCAACTAAAGAAATGGTTGGAACCCTTTCTAACTCCCTGAACTGCAACACTGAACACAGACTCCCCACTTAGTGAGCCCATGAAAATAAATTCATCCTCATCCAACTTTAGGTTTCTTCTACCACTATTCCTTACCTTTAGTATCCATTTCTACATATGTCCTCTGGTTTTTGTGAGCATAATTTAAAAACATGAAGTAGTTTTTTATAGTGTAATTCACTTCCTAATGCGTCACATATTGTACCTCATCTTTATGGGTCTGCTGGGAGTTGAGTAAAGTTATAGGTCTAGAAGCAAAGAAGGTGGTAGGTGGGTGTGCGTCCTGAAGAGAATCAGCAGTCTTGAAGGTAAGTGCCTCTAGGAGGCCATGATAGTGTCCTCAGTCAGTGTAGTGTTAATCTCTTCATGCTGAGATGGAAAGGCTGATACTGCAGAAGGTAAAAAGAAGCTATCACTCACTGGGGATATGGAAGCCACTTGTATTGGGATTGGAGAGGCAATACCTCTGGTAAGTGAGGAGGTCACTTTCTCTTGGAGTAGGGATACCTCTTCTATTGGCAAAGAAGACTCATTAGTATTTAGGTGTTCAATGCATATAGTTTCATTGGGGTCTTCTCTTGTGTCTTTACCCCAGTTTACAGGATCACATTCTCTCCCAGTCAATGATCTCACTTTAACAAGAGACACCTTATAAGGCTGGAAGTTCGACTTGTGTCGTAATTCAGATCATCTTAGTCATTTGATTTTTAACAATTTCAGCCCTGTGACTGAAAAGATTTATCTTCACAAATCAAGATAAGATAAAAAAAAAAGGTTTTCATATTAAAAGAAAAAAACAGAGTAAATTTATCAGTAGCAGACCTATGTTGGCCAAAGGCCAAAGGGATTTGTTTAATCTGAGGGGAAGTGAAACAAATTTTAATGCATATCCACAAGAAGGAATGAAAGAACAAAACTGATAAGTATATGTGTAATTACAAAAGACTATATAATCTTTCTGGTCTTAATTTCTCTAAAAACACGTGTATATATGAACTAATTTTTCATAAAAATATGGTGGTTTTTAATGTAAGTAGATGGAATATATACAAAAAGAATACTGCAAAGGATGAGGAAAAAATGAAACTATAGTGTTGCAAGATTCTTATAGTTCATTTTAAAATACAGTGTTAATTAGATTGCTATGAGTTAAATTAATTCACAATAATCTGTGAAGCAATCACTAGAATGATAATGCAAAGAAGCGTAGCTAAATGACAATTGGGAAACCTAACTTAGCATTGCTAAAATGTCTCTCCTCATCATGTATTAGCAGAAAAAGGAATCCAGGCAAATTAGGGGAATTTTTCAAATCCTGGAGGTAACTTGATACTTCCAAGTATGGGTAAATGGTTTTTAAAGTGTTATAAATTCAGGTAAATGATAACTAGAAATTTTTCTAATTTCTGGGATTTAGGATGTACAGCCTCTAAATTAGAATCAGAACATGTATATTCCTTCAAACAACTTCATGCTACAAAATAATGAAAAGGTTAAACTGGCCTAGTTTCATAATGTTGGTAACTTATTACAAAAAACAAATTTGATTCTATTTTCATGTGTTTCACAGATAGTGAAAATTAGTGAAAATCATGACATGAGAATCAGGGCAAAATAATTAGATTCTGCAATGATTATATATGAATATACGCCTCTTGGATGTGTACGGAGCCTGGGTGGAGACAACTGAACCAGGCTAATGCTGATCCAATAATTGGAATCCAAGGAAGGTGAATATGATACTATAACATTTCATTGGCATTCCACATTTTTGATATATGAGGTACTATTTTACAGTTGGTTTAATTCTCAAATCATGTTTAAAAAACTTTAATGAGATAGTGACTAATTAGTGTTTAATTTTATGATATACAATTATAAAAAGAAAAGTGGGATATTGATCTGTTGACAATTAATTAACTTTAAGTGGATATTTTATTGCATATTTCAAAATATGTTTAATATTCTGTACTATAATATTCTCATTTTATCCCTTTGATGTAAACTTTATAATAATACATGAAATAACTGAGGGATACAGAGTCATTATTTCTATTATATTTTAGTCATGCACACTTATTTTATCCTTTTTAAGAAGTAAATTTCAGCACAAACAGAAAAGGCAATTATTATGTAATTCTCTAAGAAGGATAAAATTATATATCTAATTATTATCTATATTCCTTGGATAATGATACAATAAGCAATAACTAAAGCAATTACTCTTCTTCAAAATTCTCTGTAAAAGTGTAATCTATTGAATCTTTTTAAAAACCGATAGAATATTTCAAAAATTTTCTTGAATTTCTTCTCATAAATTAGTAAAAATATATATCTCTAGGGAGGAAAATTAGATATCTGGGAGACAGTAATGATAGGAAAATGTTATTTCAGTTGTGTAGTTTTTGGTGCCTTTCTAATTTTATAACATGGGCATGTATATTACAATTTAAACATTTAAAAATTAACTGACCAATTCAGAAAAAATTATAGTTTATCTCCATAATAAACTAGGTCCAATGTGTAGTTGTACCAGTCAGTTACAGACAGGGTAGAACATGATAAAATGTGATAGAATAAAGAGGAGGCAGAAATATGGCAAGAAGCCAGGAAGAAGATAGAAGGTAAATTCTGAGATTTTCACAGTTGTGATGATGTTTTATAAGTAGAGCTATTTATTCCATGTGAGTCAGTTCCCTGCATTCCTTTCCCCTTTGCCTACATTGTATATGACAGTAAGTTTTCTTTTTTCTTTTCTTTTCTTTTTTTTTTTTTCAGATGGAGTCTTGCTATGTCACACTCAGGCTGGAGTCCAGTGGCATAGTGGCACAAACTTGGCTCATTGCAACATTCACCTCCTGGATTCAAACAATTCTCTTGCGTCAGCCTCCTGAGTAGCTGGGATTATAGGCATGTGCCATGATGCCCAGCTAATTTTTGTATTTTTAGTAGAAATGGGGTTTCACCATGTTGGCCAGGCTGGTCTTGAACTCCCAACCTCAGGTGATCCATCCTTGGCCTCTCTAAATGCAGGAATTAGATGCATGAGCCACTGTGCCCAGCCCCAATAGTAATTTTCTAATTGCAAATGTTACAACTAAAGTGGCTTCAGCCAAAAAAAAATTATTGAGCTTACTTCCCAGATATAGTTTAGTCTACCTTTCGCCACTGTTACCTCTCACTTGATTAGTCTGTCATGGATCAGGCAATCAGAGGTGGAATGCTAAGCTTGGCATAGATGAGCCCACATCACTGTCCTGGGATCTTATACTGGAGTGAGCTTCACTGAAGAATATTGCCTGAAAATTGAAGATGCAACATCTGGATATTATTTCTCCCAAAAGAGAAGGGGATGTGTGAAAGGCTGGGAGAGAAAAAAAATCAAAAATCTACTATGGATAGCTGACTTGTATAAGATGTGTTTGAGTTACCCATAGGGAGCATGGGTTTGATCCACATGGGGTTAATGTACGAAAAAGGGAAGGGATGTACGTAAGCATCAAAAAAAGAGAGATGGATAATTTAACAATAGCAGAAAACTGAGAAAAATCCAGAGGAAGTACAACTCCCCAAGGAAAAAGTCCCAAGGATTTGGGACACAACATCATACTATGTACACAACATTTTCTTACATTACTAAACATCACGGGACTGCATATTCTTAGCAATCCAGAAGACATAATTAAAAAATTCATGAGATTCACAGCTATAATAAAAATGAACTCAGGGATCCTACATTGGTTTAACATTCTTTGGGGGAATATTTGCATTTAACTTTTGAAGATGTTGTTTGGCTTTACTGGAATAAAAGTGGATATGTGCAATTTGCCTCAGGCAAATACATCACAAAACCTGAGCAAAAGAGAGAAATACAAGTTTACACAGTCTTTTCCCAAGAGTCAGTCTATATAGGCAAGCAATCTGATGACTAAAACTCGTTTTATATATAGAAAACATATATATTAAGTTTAGAGTCTAAGAAATTGACTTTATATTTAGAGTAATCTTTATACTTTTCCTATTCTTCTCAAAATGTTCTCGGATAGTTTCATTTCTATAGGTTTTATAGAAAATGAATTAATAGTAATTGGATTATTTCAACAGAGAAGATTTCTTTCTTAATCAAGAAAGCAAATGTTTGAAGAAAGTCAAGGCAATTTATTAATCACTGAAAACTAGGAGTAAGGAAAGATTAGATCTTGTTCATAAATTGAATCCTAGCATTCTATACTTGCTGTCTGCAGCAGTTCATCATTGATTGTCATTTCCTGGACTTAGTTTCTACAAATTTGCAGAATCAGGCTGCACGGTTAAAAGCAGTCAGGCCACACATTGTCGGCTTATCACCAGCTCCAATACTTACTTGCTAGCTGTGTGTCCTTTGACAGGTCTCTTTATTGTATTTTGAGCCTCAATCTCCAAATGGCAATTGCACTGATTTTAACCATTCTATAGGTTGTGCAGTGGTATTGCATAGTACTTAAAAAATTAGAATAATTTTAGATTTACAGAGAACATGTGAAAGTAGTGCAGAGTGCCCATGTTTTGCACAACCAGTTCCTCCTATTATTAGCAATTTACATTCATTAGGGCACAACTGTCACAATTAATGAGCAAATTTTGATACATTATTTTTAATTAAAAAGTCCACAGTTTATTCAGATTTTCTTAGTTAGTTTCTAACCTTTTTCCACTCCAGGATCCCCACCTAGGATACAGCATTATATTAGTCGTCATGTCTTTCTTGGCTACTCTTTGAAACTCAACTTCACAGCTATAGTCCCATGCAGATGTTGTCAGGATTTGGTTTTAGACTTTGTTTCAATAGGTCTTGAATGAAACTTAGTCTAGGTAGGTGTTTACTTCTGTGGCTTGTGTGGTACCTCAGCTGGATGTTCAAATGTTAATAAGCCATTGATAACATTTCTCCACTTTAGGCCAAATTTCCAAAGTGCATCAGTGCTGTTTAATTTCATGCATCTGTGTTCTGTTTCGAACCTTGTCAAAGCAGTTCTCTGGTAAGTCTCAGGTGGTCACACCCTGGTAACAAGAAGCTCAGTTCTTAGCCATGGACTCCCAGCTAGTCCCAGATGGACCCCACTATGAAACTCCATCCCAGGCCTTTCTCTCTTTCATTCCTTTATTCTAAAAAAAAAAGAAATGTAATCAACAACTTAAAATGATAAAAAAATGATATTATAATCACTCAAAATTCTTAATGTAAAGTCCATTAGTAAAAAGAAGCCAATTGACTCCTCCTACTCATCAATATGTAATAATTTAGCAGAAATATTTCATCATTTCCGTAGTAAAGAATTGTAATTCTTACCAATGGCTAATAATCAATATAATTTAGTTTAGAAAAAAGCACAAGCAAATCTGGGTCCAAATAAATGTTAATTCAATTAAAGTAAGAAGAGAAAAGCATATATGTATAGAGAAAATTT
>CAUYQU010052428.1:0-17166 GCA_963574635.1 Cheracebus regulus
CCACACTGTCTTCCACAATGGTTGAACTAATTTACACTCCCACCAACAGTGTAAAAGTGTTCCTGTTTCTCCACATCCTCTCCAGCACTGGGGGCTATTCCTTTCTCTTTTGTCCTGAATGCCCTCCTTCTCCCTTCTTCTGGAATGTTTACCTGGATTGCCTTCCACCCACAACTATGGTGGTGAGCACGTAACCCAGGATAGGCCAATAATAGTACCTCACTCTTACTACCATAGCGAAGGAACCAAAAGTTAGCCCATAACCCAAGCCAAGCCAACGAAAACCCTTCCTAGAAGTGTTCAAAATTATTTGAAGGTGAGAAAAGGCCTTTTATCCCTTTCTCTGATTGTGCTGTTGTTCACATGTAAGATTGGGGACAAAAATGAGTCACTCAGGGTACTTAGGTCACAAAATTTAAGGAGATATTGACTTTCAGTGTCATGCAAATACAAAATTGATACTTGAAAATAAGTGTCTCCTTAAATTCTCTACCCAGCGTGTCTGTGTCTCTAGACACAGCCTAGTTACAGCCATGCTAAGAGGTGAACCCAGAAGTGCCAGTAGCCCTTTCTTCAGCCACATGAAGAAATAATTTCACTTGAAGATAATAAAATCGGTAATCAAAGTAGACCTGCCTTCAACATTTGCAGAACCCAAGGCAAGAATGCAAATGAACCCATGTCTCATATATCTAAATATTAAACCATTATCAATAAGGCTGTACCAATAGCCCAGCTAGCATTTGTGCGTGGGGAGCAACAGACACTCCCAGACTCGGCACTTACAGTCCAGAGGTTGAAGGGGCTGCACTCCTCTCCACTGACCTGCCAGTCTTGGTACGTGCATATTCAAGTGGCAGCAGAGATCGCTGGGGTAGACAGGCAAAGCTGGGCAGAGCCCAGGAAAGGTAGAACCCAGGACTCCTGAGAGCCAAGCCCCTGCACCGAGAGGACCCACCCAGGACTCACCCTGGTCCAGTCATTGATAAACTGTGATAAGAATCAATGCAAGTGGGTTTTCTTTTCTTACATCTCATTTTCCTGACTTAGAATGTCCAGGCCATTCTAGCATAGCAGTTCAGGATACCAGAGGGGAAAGAAGGGTATAAGTATCTGCAGAATCTGATCTTACAAAAAACCTACTTTGGATTTTATTATTTACATCAGAGCATCCAATCTTACTGTCCCAGGACAGAGCTTTAATTTTTTTCTCCTGTAATTCCTGTTTCACAAAAATCACTAAACTTACAAAAAAGAGGTAGTTAAAATATTGAAAAATTTAAAAATAGGTATAGATATAAACATCTGTGTGTGTGTGTGTGTGTGTGTGTGTGTGTGTGTGTGTGTGTGTGTGTGTATGTGTGTGTATAAATGTTTCAGGGTCAGCATAAAGCAAGGTCCCTAAGGCAGAGGTCCCTAAGCTACTAAGTGTAAACAGACAGGACCCTAAGGTGCAGGGTCTTCAAAGTGCAAGATGTCTTCAGGTGGACATCCCTTAAGATGGTGGCCTTGGTTGCACTTGGCAGGCACACTTTTCATCCTCCATCCTTAAAAGCTGAGAAAGCTGAGTCAGCTCTGTGGCCCAGAACACTTTAGCCAGTGGAAGTGTTCCACCTTCAATTTGAGAGTAGGGGATGAGGCTTGAAGGAGAAACAAGGGCTGTACAGGTGAAATGCAGCAGGGTGGGAAGGGGAGTCCTTGCTAGCCAAAGAGACTATCAGGAGAAGAGGATGTAAGGCAAGAGAGTTCAGCAAATTCAAGGAATTGAAAAATGTCCCACAGAGAAAAGAGCGAGCGAGCGAGAGAGAATGAGTGTGACTGGGGAAACGGGCAGGAGCCCCATCATGTGGGACCTTGCAGCACCAGTGTATTATTGACAGGAAATTGTTTAAGAAGATGACTAATACGATCTGACTTAGGGTTTCAAGGCTCCCTGTATCGATCGAGCTGAGCTCCAGCTTGGACCAGGGCTGTGGCACTGGGCATGTGAGATGCACGTGATTAATTTCTGTGTCCAGGGTCTGGAAGTATTTCTCACAGGCGTTTTCTCCCCCAACTTGTTTCTCTCTCAGATGTCAGTTCAGCCTAACTTTATCCATGACATGGAACAGTCCAGCTACAGCAGGAGAGCTTTTTATCTCCATGTGAGATTAGTTGCAGACGAGTTCCCCGGGTCACAAAAATGGCCAGATAGACTGTTGGAGTTTTAAAAATACCCCTTTAGGCCAACTTATGCATGAAACGAACTGGAAGAACAAAGAAAACAAAGCTTTGGTAAATGTGAAACCCTCTCAACCTCTCTACCACTCAGGCGCGGTTTTAAAATGTCATGCTAGAAACAGCTCAAGAACAAAGGCAGCTTCTATCCTTCTACATACAGGATAATTACCTGTCCGAACTCATCTACAGCTATACCTGAATTATCCAGATAATGCAGGCAAAAACCTATTTGATTATCCAGATAAGAATCTGGTTATTATGACTTTTATTTGCATGCACAAATATCCATATGAAAGGTGTTGATGTCAGGTTTCAGCTTTTAATTTTTGTTTCTTCTTCCTAGATAAAGTGCTGGGAGAAATCTTAAACAGTTCAAAATTATCTTACTCCAATATTTATCAATCAAACACCTTGCTATGAATAAAGTGTTAACTGAGGCTCTAGCAGGATATATTATGGGATTTGGAAATCTTATCCTAAAGCAAACTTCATCTCAAAAGATGAGCTTGTGCATGAATTGTTATATACTCCCTCATTCACTTTAGAAGAATCTAAAGGCAAATGTAAACAGAGATAAAAATGAAGAGGCATTTAAGGCAGAAAAGGGCCAAATGGCCAGCTTTTGTGTTCTGTGTTGGGAGGGTGGAGTTTCCTGGTATTCAAGCAAAAGACTATTTTTCTTGAATAAATCCATCAAACAGCGTAGCCTGGATCAATTAAATGTCTTCTAATGAAGAGATTAGAATTTTCTGTTTTGTCTATATTCTAGTAGGTATCCACAGAGAGGGATTATCAACCTCAGCACTACTGACATTTTGGACTGGATAACCATTGGATACAGTGAGGGGCTGTCCTGTGTATTGTAGGATGCTTAGCAGTATCTCTGGTCTATGTCCAGTAGATTCTAGGAGCTCCTACCAACCACTAGTCAGGACACCAAATTTGTCTCCAGACCTTTCCAACTGTCTTGTGGGTCTAAAATCACTCCTGATAGAGAAACATGGTTGCAGAGGATATAGAACGATATTTGGGCAGCCAAACCCTAATTTCTTTTAAAGAAATTGTCTTTGGCCATCAAGATAAATTCATGTGCCTGTTATTTCATTGTAAAAGAAGAAGGGATCCTTGGAGGGATCCTTCATTTAGCTAATGTCATAGTCTCATCAACCTTGGTAGGGACCTGGGAGGGTCAGGAGATCTAACCGTAGTCAATTTGTTTATTTGCTAGACTCTGAATCTTTTTTAATTGCATTTTAGGTTTTGGAGTACACGTGAAGAACATGCAAGATTGTTGCATAGGCACACACACAGCAGTATGATTTGCTGCCTTCCTCCCCATCATCTGTGTCTGGCATTTCTCCCCATGCTATCTTTCCGCAACTCCCCACCCCCTAGACTCTGAATCTTGACTGGCGTTGTACTGAGCTCAGTCATTCCAGAGGCAGGACTATTGAGTGATTCTTCTTGTTTATACCTGGTTCCTCCAAGTCTGGTTTGATGGCTTTCCCTTCCAACTTATGAGCCTCATTTTATTTTATTTTAATAAGTTGCAACTAAGGAATATTTACTAAAACAGACCCTTTAACTTTCAATTTCTCATTGAATATAGTAAAAAACAATTTAAAAACTAAACAACTAAAAATCAAATAAAACAATAGAAAATCAAACCATTAAGGTTATTTTAAACAATATAAAAAATTAAACGGCTGTTTTAATTAAACAATAATTAAGCCTCATTTATTGAGCTTCAGTTATGTGATTTAGTTACTTAAAACAACAAAAAAAGTTTATACTAATGAAAGTAACCATTTATTTCAGGGATGCTCAAATTTTAGATAACAAAACTGAAATTTTAAACAGAATCCTTTGCTGAACCTCAAAATACAAAAACGAATTAACAATAACATTTAAATTAAAAAGAGCATTTAGCTAGTCTATACTTTTGATTTCACTTATATGATATTTATACATTTTTAATTATAGCGATGCTAACACTAAGTCCTTTTGATACTCATACATATTTTAAATTTAAACATTTTAATTGATATTTAGGGACTTTAATTTTCCTCAATGTCCAGATTATCTCCCTTTTGAAATTCTCCATCTTTCCCTGCGGTAAATCAGTTTCTTTCTGCAGGTCATTTATCATCTGTGCTAATTATTACCTTTCAGCCCAAGTCTACCCTTCAGCGCCTGCTCTGTAGTAATGGAATTGGGCCCTGTTGATTTTCCTCCTTTGCTGGCTGGCACCATGTTAAGCTTTTTCAGTAGAGACACCTGGAGTGATGCTAGGGGAGAAAGCACTTTCTCCTCTTGGTTCTGGCATGTTCTCTCAGTAGTTTCTGCAGCATGCAGGGCTTCCGCTGTGTTCAGCTTCTGCAATGCAGACAGCCTCTGCAGGGCATGTGGTTTTGCTGCTCTGGTTCCTACAGTGTATGACAAGAAGTAACCAGTAGCATGTAGCATCTCCTGTGAAGAACTTTCCTCTGGCAACCCCTCAGGTGGCTTTGCAGTGAGTTCTAAGGCATGACATTGCCTTATAGCCAGCTTACACTGACATCCCCAGAGAGATTAATAGAGGGTCCCAGTTGTGCAACTCCTTAACAAAGTTCTCCAGCAAACCATGACCCGAGCTCCTCTAATGAAGATCACAGCCATTGTGTGTAGAGGACCTCCCCTATCAGCACTCTATCTCAGCCCAAGAAGTGGTGGCTACCTTTTATATTTGATATTTCTGTATTCTTTAGAATTATCATCATTCATTACTAGCCAATCCCCTTTTACTCAAGTCTCCTGCTAAAATTAAATAATTTCTTTATATTGAACTTTTCATATTTGAATTACTAAATGGTTTCTGTTTGCTGATTTGATCCTGAAACATTTTTTAAATCACCAAAGTCTTTGCTAATTGCAACATGTGGGTCATCTATGAGTAGGTTTCTTTTTCTGTTGATTTCATTTACCTTTGACTCTGGATCTCAGTTTTCTTTGTCTTCAGAAGCCTATTAATTATTTATTGGTAGTGGGTATTGTGGATAATACTTTGTGGAAGCTCTAAATTCTCTTATCTTCCAAAAAATAATGACTCTGTAAGTTTTTCCTTAGCAGATGGAATAATGACTCTAAGTTTTTCCTTAGCAGATTAAGATGTTTCCACTTAAATTAGTGGAAGATCTCTTCGATGTTGTGTAGCTGTGGTTTAAAACTGGAACTATATCACTGTTACATGTAGTCATAAGATACACCACTTAATCCTAGTATATGATCCTTACTTTTAATGCATGATTATTTTGAATAAAAAGCCACAGTATTTATTATGCTCCTTGAAGTTAGCAGCATTTTAACTTAAAACTCTATCTCCTCAACATTGGGCAGGAGTCTGCTAAACTTTTTCCTTTCTGGATATTTTTTGCTGGGATCTTCACTTGAGCATTCTAGAAGTCAATAAATCATTTAAGGCTGGATTTATGCAGAATTGGTGACTCCCCCATTTCCAGTCACACTGGTGTTTTCAACCAATATATCTGATTCCTCCAAAAACATATAAATGTAGATCTCACCCAACAGAACCCCTTCTTTCAAGGTTTTATCTCTTTCTACCTATCATTTTTTCTCTCCTGTGGTATTAGTTATATAGTGCTGTGTACAGACACATCCCAGAACTTCATAGTTTCTAACAGTCACTGTGCACTTATCTCTCTCTTCTGTGTGTTGGCTAGGAGGTTTTCTTTTTTAAAAAATTTATTTATTTATTATACTTTAAGTTCTGGGGTACATGTGTAGGTCATGCAGGTTTGTTACATACATGTGCCATGGTAGTGGTTTGCTGCATCCATCGCCCCATCATCTACGTTAGGTATTTCTCCCAATGCTATCCCTCCCCAATCCCCCCACCCCCTGCTATTCCTCCCCACCCTCCAGGCCCCAGTGTATGATGTTCCCCTGGGAGGAGGTTTTCATCTGAGTTGACTTGGCTGATTTTTGCTAGGCTTACTTGTGTACCTGTGATAGCTGCTGTTTGGATTGTCTCGGGTGTTATTACTCACATATCTGCCTGGCAGCAGGTTGTCAACAGTGGCAAATAGGCCGTATGTCTCTCATCCAACAAGCTAGTTTGAATTTCTTCATCTGATGATCACAGGATTTCAAAATAGAAAAAAAAAAATAAGTCTTAATGAACAAGTGCTTTTCATGTCTCCACTTGTACCACTTTGTTAATATCCCAATGGACAAAAACAAGTCACATGGCAAAGCTGTGTTCAGAGGGTTGAGAAATAGACTCGGCCTTTTGATGGGAAGAGCAGCAGCATCACATTATAAAGCTGTGGACAGAAGAGGGGAAGCATTGGTGGCCTCTTACACATTCTATCACAAATTCCTTCAAAATACTTTTTAAATTATTCAAAGTTTATAATTGTTTTTGGAAGTTTGCTTAGTCTACTACATTCTATCCCAATACTGCGAATAATGTACTTGCTGGGTTTTTAAGTGAATGTAGTTGCCGTATATCATTTACTTTCTTATACTACCTTATAAGATCTGGTTTTGAATTTGCTTACACAACTATCTGTGTTGTGGTATAAGCTTGGATATTAAAGGAAAGTGTAGCACTAAAAAAGTTCTGATTATGCCTACTATATAGAGGACAGCTTCTATATACATGATTTTTCTTGACAACTAAGCCTGATTTAAAATTCCTTCAAATCAAGACAAGCTTTGATATTGTGTGATTCTTAATAAAAGGTAGTTTGGAGAGATTAAAATTATTTCCAGTTTTGGATAAAGTCAGAGTTTCAATACAATTGCATGACTCAGTTTCTGCTAAAATGCAACCATGATAGTATATTCACAAATATAGTAAAAAATAGTTTATTCCCAGAGTTGCATAAAATAAATTCACCTGACAATATGAGTCAGTACATTTTTGGATTTCAGTGTGTTATCCTTTGGCATATAATATTAGATGGGGCAGAATACATTATTATATTTAAAATATAATCATATTTTACTGAATTTTCCATTTGCACAGTCCTTGAACTATCTGCTATAAGGAGCATAGTTTTAAATCCTCTACTTCATAGGTAGTCTCTGCCAAAAGAGCATGAATTTCTTGAGAGCACAATCATCGTCTCACTGCATGGAAAACTCTTAGCAAGCAGTGATTCTCAGTATTTTCCTTAACTGCGACTGAATCAAATAATAATGATATATTAACATCTGACTGGTGGTGAGATAAGTTTTGGTACTGGACAATTATTTCTTTTATGGTAAATTCTGCAAGGTAGGTACCAAAAGTAGCATCACTTATTAATTTATTTAATGACTACCACCGAGCTCATACCATGAAACCAGGTGCCATGAAAAGTCTAGTGGATACAACGAGAAATACTGGATACTTTCTGGGAGCATGCAACTTACAGTATAGAAGTGGAAATACATATAATCATTGAAGTCACTCATACATTACCATTGCGCATGTAAAATGGTGAAGCCACTTTAGAAACAGCTTGGCAGTTTCTTAAAATGTTAGGCATTTTAAGACAGTGTCAACCCAAGAGAAATAAAAACATGTCTGCTTAAAGACTTATTTAAGAATATCAGTGAACAGTATTATTCATAATAATCAAAAGGTAGGAATAATCTATATATCAACCAACAGGTGAATGGATAAGCAAAATGTGATATAATCCATACAATGAAATAGCATTCAGCAATAAAGAGGAACAGAGTACTGATACTACCACAGCATAAATGGGCCTCAAGGACGTTATGCCAAGTGAAAGAAGGCACAAAAACCTCGCATGCCATATGATCCCTCTGATATGAAATGAATCCACAAAAACAGCAACTCAGGAGAGATAGAAGGTAGATTAAAAGTTGCATGGGGATGGGAACAGGGAGTGACTGCCAATGAACATGAGGTTTCTTTTGGGGGTGATGACAATGTTTTAAAATTAGATTGCGGTGATCATTGCACAATCATGTCAAGTTACTAATTATCATTTAATTTCTCACTCAAATGGGTATATTTTATGGTTTGTAGGCTATACCTCCGTCATACTGCTTTGAAAAACCATCGTTAAAAAGATGTGCTATATTTTGGAGTCAGAGAACACATCTGGCATAGGTAGCCTGAGTTACATCTAAAGGATGATAAGAGATATTATGAGAAGTTTATGTGGTGATGGTAGGATGAGAGAAGGTTGCCAGAGAAGTTGTTTGAATCAGCACGATGTGTGCTGTGTGCATTTGACATTTGTGTGTAGAATCTACAGTAATGTGTAACTTACTGAGGTCCACAGCAGTAAGAGTTAAGGATAGAGATGGAGAAAGTGTCTAGACTATGGAGGGCCTGTGTGTCGTATTCCAAAAGTAAGTTTCTATTCTACACTTGATGAAGATGTTTTAAAAATTTTAAGCCAGATCATGACCCAGTCGGCTTTCCATTTCAAATTAATCACAAGGGTGGCTTAATGTTTGTGTGGGGATGGTCAAGGAAAGAAGAGAAGAAAACTGTATTACCATGGTGCTGCTGGAGGGAGGGCTACCAGTTACAAAGTTGGTGAAATATTTGAGATGAGATATAGTGATAATTGCCACTAGGGAAGCTGTCAGAGGAATGGAAAACAAATACCTTTTTCATAAAATAGGTAGGGTTGGTGATTGATTAGACATGGGGAATAAAGATGAGCAAGGAATCATGGATTAATTTCAAAACTTTGACTTCTGTGTTGATATGTGATGATTCCAACAGCTGAGCTAGAGAACCAGCAGAGCCCATTCTAAGAAGAAAGATGTGTATGGGACATCTCGGTGGTAAGATGACCACTGGAAATATTGTAAGAAATGCCAAATAGGAGCCTACATTTTAAAGTCATTATCCTGGTAATTGAAATTATGGGAATAGATGATTTAGTTTTAATATTCATATAAATATCAATATTAAAAGAAAATGTTCACAATAGCAAAGACGTGAAATCAACCTAAATACACATCAGTTATAGACTGAATGAAACAAATGTGGTACATATGTACCATAGAATACTGTGCAGCCATAAAAAAGAGTTAGATCATGTCCTTTGCTGGGACATGGATGGAACTGGAGGCCATTACCTTTAGCAGACTAACACAGGAACAGAAAACCAAATATCACATGTCCTCACTTATAAGTGAGAGCTGAATGATAGGAACACATGGACACATTAAGGGGAACAAAGCACACGGGGGCCTATCAGAGGCTGGAGGGTGGGAGGAGGAAGAGGATCAGAAAAAATAACTAATGGGTACTAATGTACAAAACAAACCTCATGACACACATAAACCTATGTAACAAATTTGCATATGTACCCTGAAATTAAAAGATTAAAAAAAGAAAAGAAAAATGTAGATCAAGGATAGAGTCCCAGGTGATCACCATGGACTAGATAAAAAATTATTTTGTCTAAACAGGTACTTTTCAGGCCTTATTTCCTAATGCGAAGAGTAAGAAGGATTCTTGTTTTCCTAACTCACTTTTACTAGAACTAGTCAACATTTTATCTCTTTTATATTCTGAGGATAACTTAACAAGAACTTAAAGATTCTCTGAAAGAATGGAGAATAAATATTCTAAACTGTCTTCTACACTCCTGGTCTGTTTTGGTTTAACTGCTAGTTGGATTAAGCAACCTCTAAAGATGAATTAACTCCCTACAATGTTTTAAAATACTTCAAATTGAAAAAACAATTTGCCAATTGCAAGAATTAATTGAAAGTGGCATATTTCACTCTTATTTCAAAGTTCACATTTTTCACTAATTCAATAGAGCACCAAAATATGTTTCAATAAAAACTTAAAATTTCCCCTAAATAGGCAGGAGTTTCAAGCAAACTCAGTCAGGGATAGCAACAGGTTATTGTTTTATTTTCCTCTTATAGTTTATATTTTTATTGATAATTAACTAATATGTTTTTACTTGGCCTGTAAGGTCTTACAACTATAAGAGAATTTAAAGGTCATCGAGTTCACTTTTCTCAATTTAGCCAACAGGTTTAAACCATTTTTCTCCCTGATGGAGGAAATCCCATTGCAGCTTTGGATTTATGACTTTTACAGAATGTTAGAGGTGGAAGGAAATTTGCAAATAAACTTCATTTACTCCAAAGTCCCACATTGGTAGATATGGACCAAATCTACCTTAAACCATGTTTGTTTTGCTTGCATGTACAACATTTCATTATAAATTTAGTTAGTTACAAATTTATTTACAATGAAAATTTATCATAAAAATCTGAATTTTTCAGTTATTCTTATCATTGTTTACATTTTTTAATTTTTCTGTTCAGAGACAGAGCCTTCCTATGTCACCCAGGTTGCAGTGGAGTGAGAGATCATAGCTCGGTACAGCCTTGAACTCCTGGGCTCAAGCAATCTGCCTGCCTCAGCCTCCTGAGCAGCTGGGACTATAGGTATACCACCACACCCGGGTAATTTTTTTTTTTTTTTTTTGTAGAAACCGCATCTCATGTTGTTGCCCAGTCTGGTTTCTCCTGGCTTTAAGCAATCCTCCCACTTCGGCCTTCCGAAGTGCTGGGATTACAAACATGAGTCACTGTACTCAGCCTTATAATTACTAATGGAAGAATAGGTAATTCTGAAGCCACATTCTCACAGTTTAGCAATCAGCTAGGACGTCCCTCCTTGAATGAGATGTGATTTCTTGTTGCCAGAATCAGGCTCCATCCTGACAGTCCTGCATGCTTCCTGCCTACCCTCCATGAAACCTTGAGTTCGAGGCATGTAAAATAGACCAACACAATTACTAATGTAATAGATATTGATCAAGTGTCTGCTAGGTGCAAGAATGGAAGCCTAATGAGGGCAAATGTGGAGTTCTAGCTCCATACCCAGAGTAATCCCTGGCTCAGGGCAGGTAGAGGGGCACATATTTTGAATGAAAGAATACTGGGTCCTGAAGTTAAAAAGTTCTTATTGTGAAGCAGCTCAAATCATCAGCAATTCAGAAACACAAGAAGTCATAAAGCAAGGTGATGACAACTTTCAGAATGTCAACCATGAGAAATCACAGACAATAAAAGTTGAAAGTTGTGATGTCACCATTTAGTGGTTAGTATCAAAACCATGCTCAAATACTTGTCTATCAAGTCATTTTATGGAAGAAAAAAAAGTAAAAAAAAAAAAATACAAACTACTCTGGGCAAATTAGTTGAAAGAGTTATACACCAAGACATGTGGAAATAAGGAAATCTAACTTAATGTTGGCTAATGCATTGAACTACATTCCCTTAAACCAAAAATTAAAATTTAATATTATTCAACCATAATTTCTTGCCACCCATATTTATCATTTGCAGTTATTACTGAATTAGTCTGCAGATACACATAAAGGCCATTTTTAAATGTAATCTTCAACTATTTCTCTTAAGCCTGATATCTGAGCATACTTTTGTCCAACAAGTTCTATGCCTGAGGAGAGGAATTAGTCGCTTATTTAATAACTATTGCATTTACAAGGCAGTTTCAAACTAAATCTGGTACTATTTTCTTTTTAGTGTGCAGAAATACTGTAATTTACTACTTATTATATATAGCTGTTATAGGAGGTGCATGAATATTTTGGGATAAAAAATTTCAAAATATAGCCATTCAGCATCTTTATTAAGGAGATTCAGATTTTCAAAGCTCACAGCATTCATGCCAACACCTGTCTAATCCAACAAGCAGGTCTGGTGGTAATGGCAAGAGCTTGAATTTGAGTACCCTACTATGGGATTCTGGGGACTTTCTTACTTGAATTATTCTCAGCAATGTAGAACTTGGTTAAGAGAAACTACCTCTGGGACTAAGACTGAAAACAGAGGTGACATCTTATCTTTTTAGTTTTTAGGGGTCTATTATTTGCCAGGGTTAGTAAAGTTGGTGTTGGTAAATTTAGACTATCTCAAATTTAAATTGCAAATCTGGTCAGTAATTCATACAGGAAAAATTCCCAGAGATGTGGGATTTAGTCTTGGACAGCTGGATATAGAAATGTCAGCAGCTGTTCCTAGTGTGTGAACTTCATACAGCATAAGCCAGAACAGAACCCAAGAACCCAAGATCATGCATTCAGGTAAAAGCTAAATCACTGACATAAAATACGTAATGTACGGTCATAGATAGAAATTCTCCAGAATGATTGATAGCTTGACTCCATACTTTTAAAGCATTTTCTTCTCTCTCTCTCTCTCTTTTTTTTTTTTTTTTTTTTTTTGAGACAGAGTCTTGCTCTGTCACCAGGCTGAAGTGCAGTGGTGTGATCTCTGCTCACCACAACCTCTGACTCTCTGGTTTAAGCAATTCTCCTGCCTCAGCCTCCCAAGTAGCTGGGACTACAGGCACACATCACCACGCCCAGCTAGTTTCTGTATTTTTAGTAAAGATGGGGTTTCACTATGTTGGCCAGGATGATCTAGATCTCTTGATTTCGTGATCTGCCTACCTCGGCCTCCCAAAAGTGCTGAGATTACAGGCGTGTGATACTGCACCTGGCCTTTCTTCTTCTTTTTTTAATTCTGAGTCTTTTCTTTTCTTTTTTATTGTACTTTAGGTTCTGGGGTACATGTGTAGATCATGCAGGATTGTTGCATAGGTACACACATAGCAAGGTGGTTTGCTGCCTTCATCCCCCCATCATCTATATCTGATATTTCCTTCTTTTAGGACAACAAAGGTAATCATACCATTACTGGAATGCTGAAGCACACACCCAGTCAATGCTTGAGTTGGCAATCCATAGGCAAAACCTTGGATAGTATGTCCCAGACTCAGTATACCTAAAGTTTCTAGGGTCCAAGAAATCCACCTTCTAAACAATGGAAGAACAGTAACTGCAGGGAAGCACACATACTCGTCCCTGCTCTGGGCTGGCATTGCTAATCAACTGGACACTCTTTGCCCCTGAGTCTGGATGAGGTCTACTTCTCAGCCCCATTCTTCAGGTAGCACATGCTTTAGCTCCAAGGATGAAGCTTACTTACCATAACTGGTAGAAGAGCCTGTTCAAGGAAGCCAGTCTCCTTTCCCCAAAGATCAGGCTAGAATGCATGTGAGGGCTGCCGTTGAGTCAAAATATTATGTATGACTTCAACAACAGCCGAGGGTAGGCAGAGACTCCTCCCTAATTCTGCTGAGGATAGGGCCTCCAGATCAAAAGGAAAAAGACATTTTCCTGTAACTCAGCTTCTCTGAACAATGGTAACTGCCAGAAAAATGGCTCATTTTATAAGAGTAGATTTTTTTTTTTTAATTTGAATTGTCCTATTGACTTACATTGCTTGGAAAGATATCTGTTTCCTATTCATGTTGAATTGTATGAACACAGCCGACTCTAACTTATGATTTCAATACAGAGTGCCTTTATGTGTTCTGAGAATCTAAGAATATGTCATTCCTCACAAAACCCCATTACCTATGGGGAGAATGTGTTGTATTCTGGAGAGAATGTTCCATCACTGGCTGGTCCTAGAGTAAATGTTATTTCAGATTATTTACAGACAATGTTACGTTTTGTTCCTTCTGTCATTCACCAGTAAGCTTGTGACTCTCTAAACTATGTGCCCTTTGTCACCATATTCATTTGTTTTTCTTGAATTTTAACATTACCCATTTATATTCAGGTTTCTATTTTAAGACGACCAAGTAATTCTGGATGCCGTCAAATTCTCCTCTGCATGTCTGCTGTAGACATTATGGGTCTTTCATTGCTGTGTTATAACCTTATAGCTATCCATCAGTAGCATAAGACATTTTGTCTATTATGACCTGATGCTCTTTAAGGGTATTCTTCATATTTTTTTATCTTTAGGGAAGTGTAGTCTAGAAAATAGCCAAGGGCATACATGAATAAGTTATGTTGTTAAAATCTTAGTGGAATACCATGAATGTAACCCTAGGCTCCCATTAGAGTTCACAGAAAGTTTGCATCTTAAGTGTACTTTCTGCAATATTTCCCCCCATTATTCCATGTTTTATAAATGAGTAAACATTGTTTCATATGATAAAAATCCATTTATTTGAGTAAATCTTATTCCATCTAAAATGTCACGTACCTTAAATAAATGTGAAAGGAAAATGAAAATACTATAGACAGAGAGGCTAATGTGGCATTACCCAAAATGTGATAATTAATCCTGATATTACTTTTCCCCTTTTACATTGGCTAAAGCTGATTTGGAGATCTGGGGTTACAGGGTTATCGTTTGGTGGAAACCTTTTATCCTTTCTCTCTTTCGCTGACAAATCCCAAATTAGAGCCTTTAAATTCATTCCCAAGTGTGCTCTTTTATCAAACTACCAAAATTTAGAGAGAAATTCCTTTCAATAAACACTGTGTACGTATCCCAGGAAGAAAATCTTATCAAGGTAAACAGCATAAAAACAAATCTTACCTTCTAATAGATTTTCTTGAGAGGCAAAAGAAAAAGAAAAAGTTTAAAATTCAATGGGTAGTGGAAGGTCCCAAGCAGAGATGTAGTGGGTGTAGGGCAGTGGGGAACAAAGACTCAGCAGTACTGCAGACCAGTTGTTCTTGAAGTTCACCACACATTAAAATCATCTAAAGAGCTATAAAAATTTCAGTGCCTTTCTCAGTGAAATCAGAATATTTAAGAGTTGGATCTAGACAGAGGCATTTTTAAACTTCCCCACTGATTCCAAAGTGTGCCTAAGTTTGAGAACTAGTGTTCTAGTCTATATGCAATTTTTACTACACAAACGATTATTATAGTAGTAAGTTTCATTGTGGCCTTGACAGACCCAGACCCTGTTGGTTTGTTAATCAAACATCATTCTCAGCTCTTTCTCCCTCGTGGGCATCCATTTTAAATGCACATGTATTCTCCTCATCTTCGTAGCTGGTAGTGAGTTTTGAATTGTTTGTGTCACAGAATGTGTATGAGGTATGAAGCATGGATTGAGGGAAAGCGGCTCAGATGGTCGTGGGACTCTTGACAGTAATTTTGCATTCCAGATCATGGTGCTTGGGTCAAGGAAATTGCAATGGAGTTGGGGAGAAGGGACATACTTGAGCGATATGTAAGAGTCTGCCTTGACAGGAATTGATGACTGTAAATCAAATTGGGGGTATAAAATATTTGTCAAAGATGACTCAGTTTCTGACTTTAGCAACCCAACAGATGAAGGCTTTGTTTGCTGAGACCGGAGATGTTGAAAAGGAAGTCAATTTGGGTTGGAAGATGATTTTACGTTTGGATGGATAAACTCTGAGGTACCTCTGAGACACTTAGTGAGACTGTCAAATAAGCAGTCAGCTTTCTGTTCTAGGGAGCTTTGGTCTGGTGATAGAGACTTGGGAGTCATCAGTCATGGGGATAATTGAGATAACCAAAGAAGAAGGGTACAGTTAAAGGGGAACTAGCCCATGATAGAGCACTGAAGATGGGTAGAGGAACAGAAGCTGGCAAAGTCCATGAGGCCATTGGTGGAAACCAAGGAAATGCAATGGCCCAGAAGCAAAGAGAAAAAAAAAAGTGTTTCAAGAAGTGTAGAAAGTGATTACCGAGGTCAATTGGAATAGAAACTAAAACACACCAATGAATTTAGTGGTTTGAAAGACTTCCAGAAGATCAGGTGAGCGGGAGATGATTACACAGCACTCTGATATGCCTATAAATGCACATGTAAACATAAAGAACTTTATGGATATTAGCTATTTCTCCTATTAAATTATAAACTCATTGAGGAGAAGGACACATTTATTTATTGAATATCAATAACACCTACACCTTTCTTACCTAAAACTTATGATTAGTAAATATGTGGTGGCTTAGTGAATAAATATACTACTATAATACATTATAACTGTGGGGAAGATTTTTAAGATTTTTTAAAATTATGTTGCTAGTTTTGAGGTTCCTAATCCATCCCTTTAAACTTCTAATTGGAGAAAATTTATCCTAGGTTTTGAGATGTTTCTGATTTCATTATAGTGCCTAGAATTTGGAAATGTGTAATTCCAAATAGATGTAGATTTGAAAAGATCAGTTCCTGTTCCATGGATACCCAACTAGAAATTATAACTTTTATCTTATGCACTACTAGTTTATAAACTGATAAGTCTACTTCAGTGTCCTTGGCTTTAATAGAGATACAGTCTATGTTATGTGATTGTCTTTAGCTTTTCTATGCTTTTTCTTATGTAAATGTTGTTATTGGAATAGAGAATATAAAAATGTTATCCATGGTACAAGTGTAAAGTCATGTACTCAGTAATTTTACTATTTCAAGAACTTTTATTATGTTCCTAGTTTATAAAGGTTAGAAATGATAAAATAATTAAATATATTCTATTATGAAAATAATAAATATTCTGAATTCAGTAGAAACTAGCAGCATAGAAAGAATAAATTGTGATATTTTCTCCTTTGTATTTTGGTATAGATGCTATTAGTTACTTTAAAAATTTTGTGTAATAGAAATTACATTGTGAGTTACAATGAGTTTTCTAAATTAATTTATGTTTTTCTTGGTCAATGTATTGAGAGCATTTTATTAAGACAAGTGATCTTCTATGATGCACACACACAGACACACAGACATACACACGTACACACAATTTCACTGTCTGGATGAATCAAAATTGGTTTAAAGAGCCTCCTATGGTTAGACATTTAAATCATTTATAATTCTTCAATAATATAAGCAATACTTCAAGACGTGTCTTTGAAGCTAAATTATTGTACACACCTATGACTTTTACTTCATAATACATTTTTTTTTTTTTAGAAAAAGAGAGAAAAGGAGAAAGAAAGAAACCGCAAAAGAAAGAAAAAAATGAAAGAGAAAGAAAGAGGAAGAGATTTTAGAAAAAGAGAGAAAAGGAGAAAGAAACAGCAAAAGAAAGAAAAAAAGAATGCAAGATAGAAAGAGGAAGAGAAAGAGGGAGA